>OY744468.1:5107285-5262060 GCA_963556145.1 Hygrocybe punicea | reverse complement strand
CATGGTGGGTTGTCCATGGCAGTGGCATTATCAACAGTGTCATTGTTGTCAAGGTCAGATGATGTCCCCAGTGGCCCTGTCATGGGTTTCGCCGTCCCAATTGGTCCTGTCATCGAGTTGCGTGATGGTGGTGATGGTGGCAGTTCCAGCAATGATACCTTGACAATGACGATGACACTGTTGATGATGCCACTGCCATGGACAACCCACCACATTGCCTCCATTGCATTCGTTGCTGCACACCTGATCTGTCATGGTTAGTTTTGAATTGAAAATGGCAGGGGCGCTCCTACTTGGTTTTGAGGGCATACAGGGGGGTGGCCTTGGTGCCAATCATCACTGTCATCCTCAGTGTCCTTGTTTCTGTTGTTGTTGAGGTGGTGGGGAGTGGGAGCACAGCAGAATGGGGGATGGTGGTGGTAAAAGCCTAAAAGGCATGTGACTGTTCACTTGCCTTTTACTACCACATGCCTGCCTCCCAACTCACCTCCTGCCATGCTCTCACTACCCACCCCCTCAATGACAACAGAAATAAGGTGGAGGATGATGACAGTGACAATTGGTGCAGAGACCACCACCCCAGATGTCCTCAATGCCATGCAGGAGCATGCCTAACTTTTTCAACCAACGGTCTCGAACGTCAAAACCAGCAGCAGCAGGCTTGGTGCACAGCAATGAACATGATGAAGGCAACATGGAGGGTTGCCACCAGTGATGGTGTGGTTAATGGCGGCGGTGTCGTTGAGATATTGCCGTCACAACTGCCCCAGTTGCCACCCTCACACAACTCAATGGCATGACCTATCTGGACCGTGAAAACCATGGAATGGATGATGGGGCCATCTGAGATGACGTTGTAGTAGGCTAAGGGAGTCCTAGAGCTATCGTGAGGCTCTGGCAAGCGGGGATCTGGATAGTGATGATGGTCTATCTACTACATGTCTAAACTAAGTAGTCCAACAGTCATGTGACCCACTACCGCATCTGCCCCCCTCAAAACAAAGCGACGTCCAAGTTGCCACATGAAAAGAAAAAAAAAGCACTGAAAGCAGAACCAAGGACAGGGCAAAAACAAAAACAAAAACAAAAATGATGCTAAACTGGCCTGATCCATCCCAGGGCCTGAAGCGCTCTGCTCAAATCAGAGAGTCGGGGATCACAATCCCAGTCAAGGTGCTCGGAATGATGTGGGGTTGAAATGGCTGTGGCAAGGGGCTTGGTGATGATTGGCCATCTGGGCACAATGCTGGCTGGGTGGCTTCATTTCATGATGGGGCCTGTGGGGGCAATGAAAACATGTCGAGGGTGGGTCTGTAGTCGTGGTCAACCTGTAAAGTGGTGAATGGTCATGGTGAGTTGGAACGGAGGGCCGAAAGATCGCATGGGTCTCATGTTGAAATAGTGGGGTATATGGGGATGGACGCAGCTTCTTCAGCCCAGTCAAGCCACGTGGGTGGTAATGTGGGTATGGGCATGGATGTAGGCGTGGGGCTGGATGTGCGAATGGGGCCATTCACAACCTCCCGTTGGGCCGTCTTATCTCATTGTCACATATTCTTGTTGGTTGTGGTCTCGGGTACCTCCTCACTCATCTCCTCTGTCCTTGTCGTCATTTTCTTTGTTGTCATCTCATCCTCTGTTGGTACATCGTTCCCTATATTCATGTTCATATTCCTTGTCTCCCTGAGCCTTGCTGACATGATGGTTGGTGTCTCTACGGCGTCTGGCCTTGGCATTCACAATTGTGGCATCTGGATGGCAGCATCATGATGTACCATGGGTCTGATGTGTGGGTTCGTGAGGTACGCGGATGGGGTGGGACTGGGGCTTGGGACACATTCAGATGCGTTTTTCAGCGTGGGCGGTGGTTCTTGGGAGGGTGGGGCCATTGGGACGCGTTTTCACATGGGGTTGTATCCGTTTAGGTGCTTGACAATGACGTGGCACATTCAGTTGCGGGTGTAGTTGCTTTTGATGAGGGTAGATGCATGGGGACTTGCAGGTGCCTTGTCATTGTGCTTTTTGGTGGCACAGCGCTGTCTGTTGTAGCTGCCATCGATTCTGGCGCATGTAGGTGTGGTTGTGGCTCTTCTGTCTGCACCGACACAAATGTGTAGGCGGATGGGGTTGTTTGGGCAAACACCAGGGTGGTGGATGGTTGGTACTGGGTTGCCGCCGAATTGATGTTTGTGTTGTAGTAGATGTGCCTGGGAAGTCACGTGATTAGGATTCCCACGGTTCAGTTCCTTTAGTAGCACAGACCTCGTGTTGTAGCGATTATCATCACTACCATCACTCGATTTCCTTTGAGTCCTTGAGCAGCCTCTGTCCCTCCACAACGTGGTGATGAGAGCAAACTTCAACACCCACACCATCTGAAACCTCCACGCAGAACTGAGCACCGAGCACCACGACCCGAGCACCGAGCACCAGCACCAAAACTGAGAACTGAGAACTGCATACCGAGAACAGCTATACACTACACCAACTCCAGTACCACAAAACAGCGTCGTCAAGTCACCCATGTAATACACCACCCAAACGTACAATCACCTTATGGACCCGAGACAAAAGTGGTAAATACTCGAGTTCACCATCAACATCATCAACATCATCCATCTCCTCCATCACAACACCATCAACTGAGTCCGAGAACCCACAGCCGACCACACCACCAACATCACCAGCCGCTCCCCAACCAGCCGCACCTAGAACCAGAATGGGCGAGTCCAGCTCCCTACACTGCGACGGCGGCCCTGACGAGAAAACAACCTCCGGCCAATTCCTATGCAAGATCAACATCAAAATTGAAGACAAAGAGTACACGACAGACAAGAAAAAGGTCGACTGCTTCCGGAACAACCTAGACTTCGGCGGCACCGCCGACCAATGGCTAGATGGCCTAGCCGACGACGTCAAAGGCAACTGGGATAAGTTGGTCGAGGCATTTGAGAAACAGTGGCCAAAGAACACCATTCCCAAACCATCCAAGGCCGAACACATCCGAGAACTCAAGGAATGGACCCTTGCCATCAAAACCCTCGGCACGAAAACCGAGATGACAGGATCCAAAGAGGTCTGGACCCACATCAAATGGGCCAATGGACTGCTCCCCAAGGCAAAAGACGCTGACGACACAAATGGCCTCCTATTACAAGACGTGTTCGACTCCCTACCAGCACTGGTCCGCGACCTTATCAGACACAAACCTCGTGCTACGTATGAAGAACTCGCCGACACCATGCATGGTATTGATGTCATCCACCTGCAAGAAACAGTAGCGAAATATGAGAAAGACGAGGAGACTGCCCACCTGGCACGAATCACAGCATCCCCAACAAAGGCCCTATGTGAAACCCTCACCAACACTCACATCCATCACACGACTAACCCCCCACAACAACACACCATCACCCAGCATTACCGGACACACCCCACCTGGGGGAATCCATTCGACCCGTTTGTCAGTAATATGGGAGGCAGGGGGAATTTGTTTGCAGGCCGGTGTTATGTGAATGTTTGTTTCACCAAGAATTACTGGAGTTGACTTTGTTCAGGTACCCTCTTGTTGTTTGTGGGTTTTTAATATCTAAATAACCTATCAGGAAGGGGTTTGTGGGTATATGTACTATATGAATCAATAGAATGTAATAGTGAGGTCTCTTCAATTAAGAATTGAGACTTTGAGTAGGTATGAATAGCAATTGGGTGTGTGATGTACTGAAAATACTAATATTCACTACTGGAATATAAAAATATGAACTAATGAATACTGATAACAATATTCACCAGTTGAATATGGACAGTTTTGGCTACAGGGCCTATTCAATCAAGAGTATCTCTGGGTATTATAGTATCTGACTTAAATCCGAAGCTTCAAACGCACATTGGCTACTAGTTCAGGGATATCTTTAATACCTTTGGAATACTCTGTTTTGTTTAGGATGAAACCTTAACCTTAGAAGTGTATCTAGCTGACTAATGCTGACTAATGAATTGATTGGACTGAGTGAACTGGGTGAATTCTCCTTGATGACAAGGGGAACTCAGAGAATGATAGAATAAGAGTGAACTAGACTGGATTGCAAGCACTAGCTACTACAATGAGTAACTACTAGTACTAAGAGAATGAGGAATCACACTGTGTGAACCCAACTAAGAGTGACTACTGAGTGGTGAGGGGGAAATCCTACTGACTACTGGAATTTGGGGGCCCTATTTATACTGTTGGAGAACAATGGGGGACTGAGAACAATGGGAAAGTGAGAACAATAGGACTGAGTCATGAGAACAATGGATTAATGCTCATAGCAAATATATGCAGCTAGTGCACACAAAATTCAGATATAGTTTTGTCCAATGTTTATTATAGTAGCAATTCCTCAGAATAAAGCTGGCACACTTGTTTAACACATCACTGAACACTGTTAAACCATCTTGTTCAATAAGTCTTCAATGGCTCAACACCTAATTCAATTGCAATGTACACAGTAAACATACCTGTATCACATCCAACTCATGTATACTTTATATGGTGCACATTACACTATAAGTGCCTTTTATTATTAAGATAAAGCTGTCAAGCATTTTGCTGATGGCAATAGTAATAACAACATGTTATAACACTGCCCATTCCCAAATTAGCAGCTGTGATCCAGCTGCCTTATTGTTCTTGTTGATTGGGACAACAAATTCTCACAGTTACAAAGTCAGCAGTCACATCATAATTATTCCCAGTGCTTCAAATTTGTTCTCACAGCTTGGCAAATTAAAGTGTGACCCTGAGTTGAAAAATCCACCATATAGAACAATTCTCTTATAGGGACTCATAATGTGAGATGGAAAATGAGTGTGAACACCCTAGTATGTTATATCAGTGAGTGGGGTTGACGCAATAATGGTTCTCAAGGCAGCTAGTGAATAATAAATATGTAGTTATTTCTATATATAGTATGAACACAGCAAACCTTCATGTCTAATATGTCCTTCCTGATCATCCCAGAATCTTCATCTTGGGATTGCCTGGCTGCCTCCAAATTTGCAGGGATGCTCTATATCCATCTCCATACTGTCCTTTGGCTATGTTTAAGATAATATTACTATTTTTAATAGTCTACATTTTGCTTATAAATACAGGGTTCTTTTCGCTTAATTAATCTAGACTCTTTTGTAATGTGTTAGGTTTCTCAATACCAACAGCTGATAAATGCTATCAGAGCAGCACAAACAAATAACCTGATCTTAGCCAGATACCATCACCTCATAGGATTGATGCTGGATGATATATTGTCTGATGCTTACACTGTCCAGGGGCCGGGCCGGGCCAGGGCCAGCCTGTTTTTGACTGACCCTGACCCTGACCCTCTAGGGCCAGGCCATCTCAGGCTGGCCCTGCTTGGCCCCGGGTCAATAGGGCTGGGTCAGGGCCGGGTCAGGGTCGGTGTGACGGTGAGTTCGGTTGTAGACCCGAATGGGAATCTACGGAAAGTGGTGATCAGCTAAGAAGTGATCAGAGGAGTTTAGTGTCTATGTAGTCTAGTCAATCCAACCCGAATCCGGGGTTCCGGATCAGAGGGGAAGTGAAGGGAGTGGAGTACGAAGACTAATATGGAGACGATACGAAGCGAGGACTAAGAAATAGAACTGAAGGGGAGCGATAACCTGTATTTTCTATATGGTTGTAGTATAAGAGTACATCTTTTATACTACTGGGAGAGATCCTGTGCTGTAGTAACTATGTACTACAACCGAAGGCTGTAACTGATAGGAGAGGAGTGGAGTGGAGGAATGCTATGTACTAGGAGACGGGAAACGTAGATACATGATATATGACTATAAACGTACTGATTCCGGGTCGTTAGAGACATTTCAGTGCATGTAGGAACGAATCCGGAGGCGGAATCCGGAGCGGAATCGATGGAAACGACCAGAATCGGGCGGAATCGACGATACATGAATGGGAATGGACGGGGACGATGTGGGATATGAAGAGGATTCGGGTCCAGACGGCCCGGAGCCTCTACATCGGCCCTGGCCCAATGACTATCTCAAGAATTTGTCCATACTTCTCTCCATTAACAATATTCTAACCTACATAGTCCTCATGATTAAAATCAAAATCTCCAACACATTTATTCACAATCTCCTTCTACAGACAGACATATTGTTACAGCATAGCTAAATAGTTATGAGCCATTTTGGTAGCATTTTATGCTGTTATGGCTACTGCTGTAGTGCTAGCTTGTTCTCAGACATGAGAAGCTACAGGTGATCTCAAAAGGTATGATTTAGCTCTATTTACTTATGAGATGTGGAGTTAAAACCTTGCAGGGGTCTCAAAGATAAAAGGCTAAAAGGATCTATGACTATGAGAAATATCTATATTAGCCTCCTGCTTTGGGAAATGTCAAAGCATGCATGGTATAATTTAATGTCTACATCATTGTAAAAAAAAAAGTAAATGTAGACCAAATTACTAGGGTAAATTTATAGCCCTGACATCTAAGAGGGCCAGGCCAGGGCTGACCCTCAGGGCCAGCTGTTTACTGACTTGGCCCTGGCCCTGCCCTCGGACAGTGTACTGATGCTGATTCTAATTCTGATTCTGACTCTACTATAGACTTCCAAATTCCTTAAGGCTCTCAAATTCAGCTTCTTGTTGAATGGGCTACTGAACACCGCAATCACTGCAAAGTCTATGTTCTGCCTACTGTGTTTGATGAACTTGTCAGAAAGATCCAAGATCATCTGATTTCCTTGACTCAGGATTAGCTTCTTGTATATTTCCAGCTTGTCATTTTTCCCAATCATGCTGGGCACTACAGAAATGCTGTAACTACTGAAGATGTGGCTGAGTAGGCTGGGATTTCTGTGGCCAATTCATGACATTCTCAAGATTGTATCCACCTTAGTTTGGCTAACCAACCTGACCAGTAGGTTTTTGTATGAGGCCATCTTCTGATTCATCACTTGACTCAGATAACTCAGTAATATCAGAAAGGCACAACAATTTGGACACTAGATCCATACTTTCATGGCTGGATTATTCAAGGGCTTAGGTGAGTGCTGAGTATATATGACTTAGATTGTGCACTTGCTAGGTGCAGCATTTGCTGATACAGTATTGATAAAGTACCTATTACTATGGAGTGCATCATACATGAGGACATGAGTGATTTGTCATTCATCACTGTGTTGCAGAGTAGCACAGTGGTGCAATTGTCAAACTCGAAATTGAAAATATTCTGTTTGTGATGAGTGGATAATTAAGTGAGTGACAATCACCATTGAGTGCTTTGCTGTGGTGTGATGAGGAGGGAGGCAGCTATGGATTACAGGGTCTGGATTTGGGCTAGCTTTGCCTTGGGACTTGACTCAGCCTTTTGGCCATTGGGAGAGGAGATAAGGGCCTTTTCTGATATATATTTCATTCATGTTAGTTCTGTTTATAAGGTCCTTACCAAATGTTCCCTGTAGATAGGCCCCAATGACAGTCATCCTAAGATATTGACAAACTAGCATTAGATTTATGAAAAAGGAGTTTTGCTTTACCTCGTGTGGTCATCAGATGCCTTTTCATTAGATGAATACTTGAATGGTTGTAAGGATTGAGTACATTGAGTATTCATGTTCTTTATGAGTAATGAATGTGTGAGCATAATTATCAATTTGTTGAACATGAGTAATGAGTGTTTAAGCATGAGAAAAGTGTTAAGCATAACTATTGATTGTTGAACGTGAGATTGTAATCTTAGAAATTCAGTTCAAACTTCATGCATTTTAGATTCAAGTATGGTCCAAATACTTGTTATGTGTTTTAAAAGGTTACTTTCAGTTACTAGGAACAGTTAATCCAAATATGGGTATTTCAGTCAGACTGGACTGTTGGGACTGCAGTTAATTGTTTTTAGCTTAGTTTCTGTTAGAGTCATGCAGACAACTCTAGATGGATGGAGTGGAGTTCATCAGAGGAATGGAGATGCAAACTCTTAAAGTAGGTTAACTACTTCCTTAAGCAATACTGATTAAGCACGAAGCAGTGTAGAGTTAGTCTGACTAAGGATGGAGATAGTGAGCTTAAGGCCAAGCCTTAAGTTGAAGACAGAGGGTACTCTAGTTGATTTTCAGAACAGAGATACAGGACATAGTAGTTTTAGTTTATATACCAGTAAACTAATTGTAATGTCCTTGATAAGAAAGAAATAATAGGAACTCTGGAAGAAGTACCGGAGTTCAGAGGAAGATAAAAGAAACAAAAGGTTGCTACATACAATGACAAGAAAACAAAAAGGAAGAGACAAATAAAAGTCCAGAGTAAGGGAGATAAAATAGAATAATGAATAAAGAGAAGAGAACAATAACATACATGAAAGAAGATAAGATAAGATAGACTCTGGAGTCCCTTGATCACTGCATAATCCCTCCATTCTCAGGGCATTCAGCAAGATATTACCTACTTACTTGTTTAGTAGGCCAGTGCTGTGCATAGTATGAACGAGTTCTTTTTTTCCCCTCCTCACTTCCATGATGAAGTAAACAGCAACATTAAATTGCTCAAAGCATATTACATATAACATAAGATACATAGCATGTGTTGCATATTGCATATTATTTTATAAGTCTACCTTCCACCTCCACAACATATAAATTAGCATAAAATAAAACTACATAGAGCATCTTGAGTCTTCATTAACCTTCTCTCTTACTATCATCTCTTCTGTGCATCATCACGCAATATTCTCAAAATATTCAGGAACAACAGATCAACTGCCAAACACAACTGCCCTCTAAACAGTATGATAACAATTGACTTATATTTGCTCAACCCTACTTCTCCATGACCTTGAATGTGTTATGATTTCTTAGCTAAGACGTGCTTACTTTTTCCTTTTTCCTTTCCCTCTCCTCTTCCGCTATCTTTAGTTATTCCTTTCACATATGCATTGCCTTTTCTCTCCGCTTAGTCGTATCATACGACAAATGCTGTATGTTATCCCTTATCACCATATGCTACGGCGCATAGCCCCTATCCCTTTTCTCATAACATAGCCACTCTCTTGGACTATATAAGTAGTCTACTTGCAGCTTGTACTGTAGACTTTAAATTTCGTATCACTTGCTACTCAATCACTTTCTCTTATTCTAAGATTGACTGTCTTCAGAATCTAAGCCCTTTTCTCTAAACTGTCTTGTGAAGTAAAACCTTCGGCTTATTCTATCGTATTACAAAATGCTGTACAACAGATGAGAATATAAAGTCAGCTGTACTTGTTAAGTGGTCAATATTGTATATGGCATGAACAAAGTCTTTTTTCTTTTATTGAATTGTTATTTGTATGATTGTTATGAATATCAATAAGTGATTTTACTTGAAATATACATTTAGCATGTAAGATAATATATCTATATATCAATATCAATTCATGTTTTAACTAAAAATATCAGTACATCATCTAAACTTAGCCTATTTCTACTTATATGGCTGATATTTCTATGTATAGTAAAAGTGGTCACATATGACTATTAATCCTATGATCAACTCAAAATTTAGTATATATGGTATAAATTTACCTTATATGGTTAGACTGGTCACATATGACTGTTACTAGTAAGCTTGTCTACACATGGCCCCATTGGTATTTTAGTTTCCAGTATCAGAATTAGAATCATATCTCTTGCCCAAAAAGATTTTGTCTATAGGTGATGCACAAACATCAATTAATTACGAACCCTTACTAAACCAGGTCTGATAAAAAACAAGTCTTTTAATAAATTAAAAGAACTTGTAACTAGGTCTGATAAAGAATAGGTCTTTTGATAAATTAAAAGAACTTATAATTATATTTGTTACATGGAATGAACACTATCATGATCAGTATAAAATTTAACACATATGATGTAAAATTACCTTATATAGTTAGACTCATCACATGTGACTGTCACTGCTACGATTAATATAAAGTTTGATATATAATATGAGAAATTATCTCATATAGTTAGAGCAGTCACATGTGACTATCACACCTCACCCGAAATGGTTATATTAGTCAGCAGTTCAATTTTCAGCTGAAACCGATAAGAATTGAAGCTAGTATACATATTTTGAATATAATTAATAGGTAATTTGTCTTTTCTGAGACAACCTATATTTGGATGCTTATGTAAGCATGTCCAAACATGGCCAGGATCACATGTGATTTTCTAGAACATCAAGTAGAATAATATCTCTTGTATAAAAAAAGAAGTTCCCTACATGCGATCAACTTTATTAATCAATGAATTAATTAATTATGAACCCTCATTGAACCAGGTCTGATAAACAATGAGTCTTAAAGGAACTTATAACTTGATATGCCTGAAAATTAGAACATCCAACTGACTTGAGGATAGCTGAATCAGACTGAGATATATCCTGAGCTAACTAGGATAGTCTAGGCTGGTATTCTCAGGATATATTCTGGCCCAGCTGGGATGGTTTAGGCTAATGTGCTCAGAATATATCCTTAGCCAACTGGGATGGTCCAGACTAATACTATCAGGATATATTCTGAGCTAACTAACATGGTCCAGGCTGACAATCTTGGGATATATCCTGACCCAGCTGGAATAGTCCAGGCTGATATTCTCGGGACATATATATACATATACATATACCCTCCCAATTCTTATGCTGTCAATTCAATACTTTTCTTTTATTCACCTATTTATATTCATATCATATGACAATACTGTTATCAATTTTTTACCCAGTAGCATATACTTCAACATTCAATTTACTTATAAGTTTCATATTTTATAGCTATATTCAAACTACTACTATCCAACAGCCATTTTTGCCAGTCATGTGTATAGTAATTACATCTCTGTGCCTTGTCTGCGGCTCTTTTTTTGATGGCTCTCCTCATTTGCCTTCTCGGAATCTATGTGCCGTTTGGAGCGTTTTCTAGTTAGTCTTTTTTAACCATGTCCACCAATAATCACTTACAATTTGTTAGCAGATCAAATCTCCTGAAATACTAACTTTACCTTGAGTAGAACTTTAATCCATTTTTCATGTTTTGTCTTCTTAGAAATTTAATTTCTCCATTCTTTCAATCTCAGAACAAGTAAATCAAATTGATACTACTGAAAACATTATCAGAAACATTGGTTGGCTTGATCCATGTCCAGATGATCAACTTTGAATTTTGTAATAGCTGCAACATTTTGTATTGCATGCTTCTCAGGATTTTCCAGGTGAAATTTTTGTGCAGCTGCAAGGTTTTATATCGCATGCTTCTTAGAATGTTCTAGATGAAATTTCTGCATAGTTGCATGGTTTTGCCTTACATGCTTATCTGGATTTTCACTCTGAAAATTTTGTATAGCTGTCAGATTTTGTTTGGCATGCTTGTCAGGGTTTTCATCATGAAATTTCTGTACAGCAGCCAGATGTTGTGTTGCATGTTTGTCAGGATATTGGACTTTAAACTTATTGACTGCTCTGATATTCAAGGTTTTCTTATGAATTGCAACTAATACATTTAAAGACAGATACAAATTCTGGGCAGTTAGAGCACACATGAGTCTGAATTGCAGTCTGAATTGCAGTCTGAATTGATGCATGATTTATTTTTGAGTGTATAAAAATGCTATGACTAGCTGCAATCACTTTCAAGTTTGCAATAGTCAACTTTGGAATCAACAGTTCAAATAGATGGTTTACAATTACAAATGACTTTTCAGATGATGATACCAGTAAGAGTGCTTTGTTTTTTGGCATGTAAGAGTGGAATTTATATTTAGCTGCATCTATACTAGCATCATTATTGGTTGAAGCAGGCATTAGTTCATGAAATAAGAATATATTTGCTTTACCTCCACCAATACATTCAATATGGATGTTAGCATTGACAGGTATATTTTCAGACTTGACAATGTCAAATAATTTTAAAGTTTTATTGTAAATGTAGTGAGCAAACATTTGAAAAGCTAACATATGATACAAAACCAAGAAAAATAGTAAATTTGATTCATTGGCTAATAGAGGTTGTTTGGTGACATATTTCAAGTAAGCTTTGAAGTCATGTTTTCTGAACAGATTCTGTTGAAGTTTCAATTTGAGATATAAACATTTGTTCATAATACTATTTCGAAAATAATATATAGAGAAATAATCAATGACATGCTATTTTGATCAAAAATAAGTGATGATTCCTGGAACATTTGTCATTTGATCACTTGACTGACATGGTCCGTGCACCCCTCTAATATAGTGCGTGTACCACCCAAATACATATTGATATTTTGTGTTAGATGTATTCTCAGTTCCAAGTCCTTCTTGATAACAATGATTCTTCTAATTATCATAACACCTCCTACTCCTGTTAAAAATTACAACAAGGTATTCATTTATTTATTTGATAAGGAAAGTGCAATTTAATTATCATCAATAACTGTAATGCGACAGAGTAAGCTGAAGGTTTTACTTCACAAGACAGTTTAAAGAAAGGGGCTTAGATTCCGAAGCAATCAATCTTAGAGTGAGAAGAAGTGATTGAGTTGTAAGTGTGTACAAAATATAAAGTCTACAATACATGCTAAAAGTAAACTACTTATATAGTCTAAAGAAGTGGCTATGTTAATAGGAAAGGAATCATGGCTATGCGCCAGAGCATATGGTGACAAGAGACGAAACATATGTAGAAGGAAATAACATATAGCATTTGTCGTATGATACAACTAAGTGAAGGAAAAAGACAGCGTATATGTGAAATGAATGACTAAAGACAGTGGAAGAGGAGAGAGAAAGGGAAAAGAAAAAAGTAAGTATATCTTATATAAGAAATCATAACAATGACATAAGATTTGATTGCTGAAAAGCAGCAAAAAATTCTGAAATTATGACCATAGATGCTACATGTTAAGAGAATACAGCATAAACTGAATTTTCTCAGGCAGCAAACAATCCTGCTTCTAGAATATCCTGAAGACAATCAGAAATTGAGTCTTTGAAAGATTGTAAAACAGAGAATGTTCCATTCTGAATTCTCTAATGGGAGGACCTATTACTTTCAACTACCTGAGCTCTTGTCATATAACCCACAAGCTTGAGGAGATGGAGAGGCAAATGAAGACGGAGAGGAAGGCCATGGCCATGGAGAGGATGGCCATGGAGAAGAGAATAATGGTCATAGAGAAGAACCTGGTTCACTTCTGGGAGTTTGCTTGTGGAATGTGTATGGAATCTGGGAATTCCCAGTAGAATGTGTATGGAATTAGATAGTACCTGCAAAATTTTGCAGGAAGAGAATATAGGATATTACAATAATAACTGACTAAGAAATAAATAACAGAATGTTTATTTTGGTTCAGAATGTTGAATTTGGATCAGAATGTTGACTTTGGTTCTGTTCATTTTTGTTTTCAAATAATATATTTAAACCCAATGAACAACATTACTACTGCTACATAAATATGAAGGGGACCATTCCATGTGTGATTTGGTCAGAGGAGTGCAAGGAGATAGGGTCGTTTCTGGGTGTGGTGAGGCCTGGGGAGTACAGGGAGAAAGGTCAGTTGGGCTAAATTGGCTAAAATTGACAATATACCTGTTTTTGGCCCAACATTCGAGACCTAACTCAAACGGTCAGCTGTGGGAGGTTGGAGGGGCTTATCTGGGGGCCGTTGGGTTATTTCTGGGCATGGCAGGGCCTGGGGAGCACAAAGAGTTGGGTGAGTTGGATCAAATTAGCCAAAAATGAGAACATACCTGTTTTGGTGGACAGTTTGAGTTTGGGATTGAATAATCAGCTGTAGGAGGTCACAGGGGCTCACCTGGGGGCTGTTGTGTTGATTCCAGGTGTGGTGGGGCCTGGGGAGTGCAGGGAGATGGATTAGTGAGCGCAAAGAAAATAAAAAACAGCAATTACCTGATTTGGCAGACAGTTTGAGTTTGGGCTCAAACGGTCGGCCGCAAGAGATGAGAGAGGCCTGTAGGAGGTCATGTGATTGTTTGGAGGTTGGGTGGGGGCTAGGCAGCGCAGCTCAAGCATGCCTCGCGTGGCTTGGGCACGTGAGATCACACAAAATAAATAATGTAGCCGATCCTCCCATGCCACAGATCCCCTTCTTCCTCTTCCTTTTAGATATTCTTTGCCTAAGTCATTGTCAACAATCTCTGCACCAGGATTGCCTATCTGTACATAAAATCTGGCAACATGGCAACAGCAATATCTTGTGGGTCTGGAAAAGGCATGGGTCCAAGGTCAAGCGGGTAGGCAACTGTACCACCAGGACAATGGCCATTCAAGTTGGTGGGAGCCTTATGGCAACAGATGGCAGAAACATTGAAATTGTCTTTAGAGTACATTGTGGGGATATGGACCTTATTGTATGTTTCCAACCTCTCTGCTGAAGTTTTATTGCCTCTGAGCAGCTCCACAGTTTCCCATGCTACTCAGTGGACTTGGAACCCAAGCATCCAACATGGTTCACCATAACAATTTATATCAACACTGGGTCTGCGTTATAATGGGGACAGTCCAAAGTGACTAGAATAAAGTGAATATATTGTCTATGTTGTAATATAGACTGTAACTATATCTACTACATGTAGAATTGCATGGTGCACCCCCGTCTCGCCTAAGTATATTTGAGGCTTAGTGCGTAGCTAATATGAAGCTGTCATACTTGTTTTGTGGCCGAAAAATCTTTATTGTTTTTAAAATAGCTGTAAAATGTAATTATAGGAGCTGATAGCCATTAGAAAATAGTATAATTTTGCCTCTACAACCATCTCAATCCATGCAATATTTCATGAGATACACGATTGAGTACAGTAATTTTGTCCAAGTTTATAGTGTTCAATCAATTTAAAATGTTCCAAAATTTTTCAAGATACCTGCAAATGGTTGTAATATCACAACTTCTCTTAATCATAATCTGATAATCTAATTAACCTAAAAAAAGGATAGATTTTAAAGAAACTACATTGTAAAGAATAAAACATCACCTAAAATTCTTAACAAAATTCCCCTAGTATTAACATATCTCTAGTAATTTTTTTAGCAGGATTTATTTAACTTTCCAAAGTCGCTTAGTTATCTGACATCTCTTTTCTTATAGTTATAACTTACTGGCCTGATTAAGATAAATTAATTCTTGCTTATCTATTACTTGAGAGCAAATTCAAGAAGATTAAGCAATGAAACATATAATAATATTGGACCTGTAAAATAAATAATCATAAGATTTAGTACAGTAGTTAGTGAAAAATAAGTCAACTTCTTATTTATACTTAAAGTTGCACTATATAAAAGATAATAATAATTTTTCTTAGTAATATATACTTTTAAATTACTCAAATCTAATTTTACTATATTTTGGCTAATAGTATTTCAATGACACTAATTCATTTATCTTGATTAAGCTACTTAGCTATAACTATATAAGAAAACAGTATCAAATGACTAAGTAGCTTCTCAAGAAGCCAAATAGATATTTCTTTGTATTTTATAATTTTATTTTTAAACTATATAAATATAATTATTATTTAGATTCGGCTATAATTATATTTTTACAGGAAGTTAGTTTTTACTCTGAAAAAAAATATATATAAAAAATAAAGACTAACTTCTTGAGGAGTCATCTGGATTAATCCTTTATAGATAAATACATAATATTATTAATATGTATTTAAAGCAAATCCTTTATGGTGATGTTTTAATGATAACATTTATATGTATATTATTTTATATAGAATTTAATCATATTATATGTAGTTATTTACAATTATTGAAATTTATTAATATTATTAATATCAATATCTTATTTACAAATTTTAAAATGAAGGTATTATATTTTGTTATATATTTTTATATTAACATGTTAGTTGTATAGTGACATTTTCTTATAATTATTTAGATTTTAGATTTTCAATTTATTTTTTATATTTAGTTGTAAAGATTTTATTATTTAGAATTATTCTATATAGTATTTCAAAGTATACACAACTTTCTATATATTCCTAATGTTCTAATATGATAGCTATCTAAAATAATTTTAAGTACTTAATTTTAACTCATATATTATTAGTAATAAAATAAATAAAAAATATATGTATACAGTATAAAGACTGAGATATAGAAAAAATTAATTTGTGAAAAATTTAGTTTAGTTGGTGCTAATACTAGATAACTTCTTTATTTTTAAACAATTATATCATTCAAGTGGAGTATTATTTTTTTATAAACACTTAAAAGTATAAACTTACTAATAACAAGTTTCCTAAAAGTTAATAATCAATAAGGGATCGGTCCTTGAACTCTTACCATGTGGTACCCCAGCTGGGACCCCAAAAGAGTTCTCAGCATAAGTACGGGTGCTCCGCTATACCACCCCTGATACTAGCACTATCTACACTATAGTAGACTAAAACTAAGAGACATAAGCGGCATACGGCAATGGACAACCACTAATGAGGGTTCATCCAAAAACAAATGCGGTAAGTTACCACAAACGGTAATCTCTTCCCCTTAGAAACAAGGGCAGCGAGAACCGTCGCTACACGAGAACATAACCTCACCAGCAATGCACCCCCACAAACCGAACCGGAAACAAAAACACAAGCCGTCAACTTCCTCACCACCAATTCACTCCTCCTTCACGAACAACACCTCGACATCCCCACACTCTTGGATATACTTATACAAATCACCATCATGGAAAACTGCCCTATCACACCCACCACACTCAATGCCATCCGATCAGTAGCTATTCTTCTGGACTCCATAGAACTCAATCTTAGAACTAACACAATGGTTGACGCCATTACAACTGAGCTTAAACGACAGGCGGGAGATTTCCACGACTCCCTCGGACGCGCAATGGAGCCCATCTTGGAAACCATCTCAGGAAAAATCACAGAACACATCGAAACCAGCCTCACGGACGCCAAATCCCAACTACAACAAGCGGTAGCAAACCTCACCAAAACCTCGACCACGCTCGAATCCACAACCACATCATACAAAGACGCAGTACTATTTCAGAGCTCACATTCCACCCTCACTCACAAAGATCCGCGCATAACAGCCAAAGAACAGTTATAAGCTCGCCAACTCCTCCTCGATGTCAAAGACTTGCCAGAAACAAAAAAGGCGTTAGATATCAGCCTAGCAAAACTAACAGAAAAAGCCAACGCAGCCCTCCAAACCACAGCCCCCCCACCTACGTCCAAGTTCCTAGGTGTCACTAGACTACGAAACGGAGGTATCCTACTGGAGGCCAACTCAAACGACACCGCTCTATGGCTACACAACGACCAACACCTCACCACTTTCCTCACCAACTTCGGACACAACGCCTCAATCGAGTGCCACACCTACGCCATCCTAGCATTCTTCGTCCCACTAACCCTTGACCCAGAAGCGCCTGAACATCTCAGGGAAATCGAAGAAACCAACAACCTACCCGAAAACTCCATAAAACGAGTTAACTGGATTAAACCAAAGGACCGCCGCTCACCCAACCAAACATGCGGCCACGCCATATTCGCCTTCGACTCCCCCGAAACGGCCAACAAAATCCTAGCGAACAGCTTCTACGTCTGCCACAAAAGAATAAACGCCAGTAAATGCAAAAAAGAACCTATATGCTGTCTTTGCTGCCATCAATGGAACCATACCGCAGCACGATGCCCAGCGGATATTGACACCTGCGGCACATGTGGAGATCACCATAGAACATCATCTTGTGACAATCCCTCACACCCCTACTGCACTCCCTGCAGACAACGTGGCCACACCAGCTGGGACCGCAGTTGTCCCACATTCCTCCAAAAATGTAAAGACGCGGACATTCACAATCCGGAAAATCTCTTGCCCTACTTCCCCACGGCCGAAAAATGGACCCAATCCCCGTAACCCGACAGTTACTCCAAAGCTCCCAATTCCTTACCCACCACCACTGCCACCCCCCCACACGACCTGACCGTCACCCCCCTACAAATCTCGAATCAGTGATCCCGAACAGACAGCGCTCTCCCTACCCACTCCCCCCTCTCTCCCCGGCCGCACGACACTACTCCCCTCCCCACTCCATCTTCAACCATCCACCAAATCCCCCTCCACGCAACCAACCCCCCTCCTCATCCAGACACCAACCCAGAACAGCCTGACAAACCACTATCAGCTTCGAGAAGCAACCACCTCCACATCACACCACCCCCATCCCACCTCCTCGAGCGTGGGGAGACGAACCACTCGTTGCCCCCGTCGACCTGCTCCCCCACACTTCCACACAGAACGACAACCGAGTAGGCAGCACTTCCCACCTGGCCCCCTCGACTAATGCCTGAACAACCATACCCACATCCGACACAGCTAAACATCTGGCAAATAAATCTCAACAAATCTGCCAAAGCTCATTGGGACCTCATTAATTCGCTAATCCACACTAAATGCGACGTTCTACTAATACAGGAACCATACTTCGATTATTATGGTAATACGAAAGCCACACAATTGGAGAGTCATATACCCATCCGACCGCTTCACCTCTGAAGCACCCACCCGATCAGTAATCTTTGTCAATACCAAACTCAACACCAACCACTGGGAACAGATAACAATGCCCTAGCCCAAGCAAGGCTACTCATCGAAGCCACGACCGACTGCGACATGATAATGGCGTTACCCAAAAACCTTCCCACCCTCGAATCCATGGCAACAAAAAACTGGACCAGAACAGACAACGTCTTCTGCACCGCCAAAACAAACAATCTCATACTTTCCTGCAATACCAAACCAGAACTACGCCCAACCGGCACCGACCACATACCGATATCCACTTCCATCGCTCTCCACCCACAAATAAGACCTGACAAACCCTCACGAAACTTTCGCAATACAGACTGGGACACGTTCCGCACCCACCTCAACACTCAACTATGACGACACCCCATTACAGCCCCCATCACCCCCCAACAACAATTAGACGATGCCATATCCACACTGACCAATGTACTACAGTCATCTATCAAAGTCGTAGTCCCCACCTCTACGCCATGCCCGCACGCAAAACGATGGTGGACACCGCAACTAAACCAGCTTAAACAAGATAAAAACAGGCTAAGTCGATTATCTTATAAGCACCGAATAGACACCGCTCACCCCAGCCACGACGAACACAGGGCCACACGCAATCTATACAGCAATGAAATCCTCAAAGCCAAAGAAAAACACTGGTCAGCCTTCCTCGACGAAGCGAACAACAACGACCTCTGGACGATCAACAAATGTGTATCCAACCCCACCAGCGACAACCCCAGAGGAGACGGCGGCAAGAGCTCCATCCCCACCTTGGAAATAACCCACCCAAATGGCCACACAACCTACGCAACGTCGAATGATGACAAAAGCCGGGCCATTGCTAACTCCTTCTTCCCCCCCACCTGAACATTCCTCAGTTCCATTAGACTACATATACCCAGACCGAGTCCCTTACACGACACACATCTCCAAAGACCTTATCACCAAACACCTTACCAAAATACTCCCCTTCAAAGCCCCAGGCCCGGATGGTATCCCAAACATCGTACTCAAAGAATGCGCAGCACTCATCTTGGACCACACCCACAACATTTTCAACGCCATTCTCACACTCAACATATACTACACCCCATGGAAGGACTCCATCACCAGCGCGCTACGCAAACCGGACAAACCAAGATATGATATTCCCAAAGCCTATTGCCCCATCATATTACTCAACACCCTCCCAAAACTACTAACATCCATCATCGCAGAAACCATAACGACCATGGTCGAAGAACACCAACTTCTACCCTTCCATCACTTCGGCGGGCGATCCAGACATACCACCACCGACTCTATGCACATCCTAGTTCATCAAATCAAACACGCCTGGCGGAACAAAAGAGTAGCCGCAATCCTCTTTTTAGACATTGAAGGGGCATTCCCGAACACAGTCAAGGAGCAGCTGCTCCACAACATGAGGAAAAGACGCATCCCCGAACCCATTATCCAACTCATCAACAAAATTCTAATGAACCGCACAACCCACCTCGCCTTCGACGACTACACATCCGACCCGATACACCTCAAAAACGGCATCGGCCAAGGCAACCCGATATCCATGATAATTTATTTATTCTATAACGCTGATTTACTCGACATCCCCACAGGCAAACATGAACTTGCTGTGGCATTCATAGATGATGCTGCCATTTACGTAGAAGGCAAAAACTTCTCTGCAACCAACAGACTCATCAAAAATATCATGACGAAGCAAGACGGAGCCTTCAGCTGGTCCAAGGACCACAATTCCAAATTTGAAACCAGCAAATTCGCGCTGATAGACTTCTCACAGCGCAGCAATGTAGCGAGACCCCTACTCGCGCTCAACGACACTCTCATCAAACCCGTCAAGACACACCGATTCCTCGGCATTATCATGGACCAACACGTCCGGTAGCACGAGCAACGAGAACACGCAATCGCCAAGACCACCAAATGGATCAATCTCTTCCGCAGAATAGCACGGCCCAAATCAGGCGTTCCCAGAAAGCTGATGCGACAACTATACACGGCCGTGGCCATCCCAAAAATGACATACGCAGCTGACGTTTGGTACACCCCGGTCCACAAGACAATAGATGGCACCCACAGAAAAGGATCTGTCAGAGCGATGCACGAGCTCACAAAAACCCAACGTTTGGCATGTATACCAATCACTGGAGCCCTCAGAACAACACCTAACGACCTACTTGATCTCCACGCTGGCATCTTGCCCGTCGACTTACTGATGCACAAAGTTTGTCACAGATCGGTCATCAGAATGGCATCCCTCCCCACCTCACATCCATTATACATTCCCATATGACACGGTGCGAAACACCTCGTCGCCAGACACAGATCCCCCCTCCACACACTCACTCACCTCTTCCAAATTGACCCAGACAATGTAGAACCCATACGCCCAACGCACTCTCATGCCACCCCCTCTTTCCACACCTCCATACCCAACACCAGGGACAAATCCATAGAACAGCATGACAACGACAAGGCAGACATAAAAATATATTTGGATGGCTCCACGCTCGAAGAAGGCATAGGCGCAGCAGCGGTCCTATATCGTAACAGATGTGCACAAGCCAGAACACTCCGCTATCACCTAGGACCCAGCGACTCTCACCACAACGTCAAGGCAGAAAACATAGCTGGCACCCTCGCCATACACTTACTAAGCCGTGAAATACTCCTACGTGACATCTCCATTTACATCGACTGCTAACCTACAATACGTGCACTAACCTCCTCCAGAACAAACCCTAAATCCAGTCAACATACTTTAGACATTTTCCACAAAGCAGTCCAACGCCTTACCGACACCAACCACCTCCTCGTCATTACCATCAAATGGATATCAAGCCACAGCGGTGTTGTCGGGAATGAACGAGCCGACACAGAGGCCAAAGCAGCAGCGAGAGGAACTACCAGCCTGCGACACTCCCTGCCCCACGCCCTTCGACTCAAACCCCTGCCGTCCAACACCTCTGCCCTCAAACAATCATTCAATAAATGATTAATAACACAATGGAAGGATGCCTCACAACGATTGCCACGATACACACGATTCACCTGTATTGACCCTGATTTCCCCTTTAACAAATTCCTTAAGACCACACTTGACTTAACACGCCCCCAGACCAGTCTAATTACACAATTCCGCATGGGACATCTCCCGCTCAACGCCTATCTACATAAAATCAAGAAGTCCGACACCGAAATTTGCCCCAAATGCATGCAAGCGAAGGAAACTATACACGATTTCCTCTTCGATTGTCCACTCTATCGAATGCGCGTCACTCACTGACTAATACACTTAGAACACATGCCCAATCCCTCACCTACCTCCTCAATAACAAAAAAGGCATATTAGAGCTACTAAAATTCATACACCGCACAGGCAGACTAAAAGATTCCTTCAGTGACATTCACAACCCTATTAGTGTTGCCGTAGTTCGGTTCCGAACCTAGCCAAACCCGGTTCAAACCCCGAACCAAACCCTAGGTTCAGTCTAAGTTCAGCCAAGTGCTGAACCGGACCGCGGGTTCAGTTCCGGGTTTCAAGGCCCACCGGATTTCCTGAACGGCTCCAAACCACGTCCAAACCGCGAATGCAGCTATTTTTACGGTATTTATTTCATTTGTTTTTTGTATTTCTTTACTTACTATTTCGTGTTAAATGGTATCATGTGACCGGCCGTGACCGTGTAGCTTTCACGCAACACAACATCAACACGCAACACAACATCAACACTCAACGCGAAGGTCAGTTTCAAGCTTTTCTTAACTTTACTAATGTCATTTGCGACAGGGAACTCGACCGCAACCACGTTGCGGCCACACCCATCTTGGCACAAGATAGATGCCAACACCATCCCAATGCCAACGGACGCACGACAGCTGCAACACCACCACCACCACCACCACCACCATCACCAGCGGCGGCAACAACAACGGCAACGACAACCACGATGGCCAGCAGCAGCAGGAGCAATGCTGGCACCAGCAGCAGCAGCAGCAGCAGCAGCAGTGGCAACAGCAACGGCAACGGCAGCGGCAGCAGCAACGGCCACGACAGCAGCGGCAGCAGTGGCAGCAGCAATGGCGACGGCAGCAATGACGGCAGCAGTGACGGCAGCAGCAGTATCAGCAGCAACAGCGGCAACAGCGGCAACGGCAGCAACAGCAGCAACGGCGGCAACAGCAGCAGCGCCACGGCAATGGCAGCAGCAGCAACAGCAGCAACAGCAGCAACGGCAGCGGCAGCAGCAACGGCAGCAGCAGCAGCAGCAGCAGCAACAACGCCAACGGCCGCAGCAACAGCAGCAACGCGATGGCAGCAGCAGCACCAGACGGCTCCCCCGCAGCCCAACTACCTTGCGAAGTGTAGCGCCGTATCAATTGATACGTGCCTGCCATTCGCGAGGAGAACGGAGCTCACGGGGTGAGCCGAACGCGGCAAGACGGTTCAATGCCGTCCGGGTCCAGGTTTGGCCATGCACCAAACCGGACCCGAAGTTCAGTTCGCGGTTCCGCCAAAAAGGCTCAGAACCGGACCGAACTGAACTTCGGCAACACTAAACCCTATCCATACTTGACTAATTTTACCTTTCAACAGCATCACTACCTCCACTGATAATTCCCCACCCCCACCCCCACCCCCACACATGCTCGCTCACATCAAGATCTGCGCCGCTCCATGCCTGCCCAACTTTATCGTCAACCACACCGTACAACTCAATATCAACAGACGATCACCCCTTCACCATATTTTCTCCACCCTGCAGCCCCATCTTCCTCGTGCATGCCCGCTCCGGCGGCCGAGCACTTATACAGTCTAGACCCCCCACTAGTACCACCGGGCACCCTCACAGCCAGGCTAGGCGTCTAAAACAGCATTGGATATGCTGGGGTCACGGGGGACTTACTCCGTCGTGACTACATTTGTAAACCAGAGGCGCAGGATTTGGGACGGATCTCAAATTTTTATCCCATTAGAATACTTTTCACCCACATGTAACGTCCGACATAGGATACAACCCTGCGGGACAATAAACTTGACTGAAAAAAAAAAAAAAAAATCAATAAGACTTCAATTAAAACTAATTGATTGATTGTATTTTACTTAGTTATCATGATAAAACAAAAGATACATATGAAGTGAGATATTTCTAGAGATGCCAAATAAAACTACTTTACTATTTGTAGATTTATGAATAGATTTATTAGTATATCAGAGTGTATCTCACTTTTCATGTACTTTTTGTTTTATATTGTAAAAACTAGGTAAATATATTCAATAAATCAGTTTTAATTAAAATCTTAGGAGTATCAAATAGTAAATGATGTGAGTTTATTGCAGATATAAATCTCTCTACCTATACCTATACCTACCTATGTTCATATCCATAACTCGTATAGGTTTTCGGTCTAGAATATCTTTAAGATCATTCAAAATGGTTTAAAACTAACTGAGATATAATCAAATTAATGTTTTAAACATATCTCACTCAGTTTTTACAGCGTATTTCAAAAACCTTGTCAGTAAGTGAAAAAAAAAAAAAACTGAGGCAGCTTACAAAGCTGCTCAGCCACTTCCAGGCAACTGTGGCTAAAGCTCTTAAGTGACAAAAACAAAACTGTTCTCAAGCAAGAACAGGACTAATTGAGCTTGAGGGCATCAACCCCAGTTGGGTGAGGATGCATTGCACCATTTTAGAATATTTTGTGTGTACATAAGTACAAGTGGGTATTGTCAGATGATTATCAAAGATATATTTCAGTCATGTATCAATTTGGATACCATTACTCACTCAAATAATACTGAAATTATTCTAAGTAAATTCAAAGCATTTATGATAACTATACATTTGTTTAAGAATTTTTGGGATGCTCTCTAAGCTCACCATAAATCTTTTATACAATTTATCCATGGAGATTTCCTTTTTTGGGTGAGCAACATGGTTTCTCATTAGAATTATCTGATGTACACAGAAAATATTCTAAAATGGTGTAATGCATCCTCACCCAACTGGAGTTGATGCTCTCAAGCTCAATTAGTCCTGTTCTTACTTGAGAACAGTTTTGTTTTTGTCACTTAAGCTTCAGCCACAGTTGCCCGGAAGTGGCCAAGCAGCTTTGTAAGCTGCCTCGGGGGTTTTTTTTTTTTCACTTACTGACAAGGTTTTTGAAATACGCTGTAACT
The DNA here is from genome assembly GCA_963556145.1 of Hygrocybe punicea. Lineage (NCBI taxonomy): Eukaryota > Fungi > Basidiomycota > Agaricomycetes > Agaricales > Hygrophoraceae > Hygrocybe > Hygrocybe punicea. The sequence continues at coordinate 5,237,286 of OY744468.1, read as the reverse complement.
ATTTTAGATGATCTCGGTTTTGTTTTAAAGTTAGTGGGTATAGGAATCTTAACTCCATATCTATTCTCATATTGTCTATGAGTTTGGATCTATGTGGGTTCAAAAACCTATATTATTTACTAGTAATAAAACTGTAAAGATATTGTGATCAGTAAGATTACAATGTTATAAAAATAAAATTTTGCTTTACTAGAATAGTTATGTAGAAATAAAGAATTTATTGAGAATTAATACTTATATTTAAGCTTCTACACAACTAAATTTGATATAAATTACATTTTACATATATTAGTTATGACATGATGCATGTTTTTATTTATTTTATCATCTTTCTCCCTGTGCTTTCCAGGCCCAAACACATCTAAAAATGACTGAACGACCTCCTACAAGTCTCTTTGATCTCCGATGGCTAACTGTTTGAGCTTAAACTCAAATACTCTGCTAAAACAGATAATTATAGTTTTTTTGGCTATTTTGATCTTATTAACCTTGATTCTCATGCTTCTTTAGCCTGATCACATCTCCATATAACTTAATGGCTCTCTTATAAGCCTCCAATCTCTCTTAGCTAATCATTTAAGTACAATCTTAAATATTTAGTCAAATATTCAGCCAAAATTAGATAGGTTCTCATTTTCAGCTATTTTAGTTCTACTAATCCTTTTCTCTAGCTTTACCATCCCTAAAAAGACCTCACACCTCTCTACAAGCTCCTTCAATCTCCCACAACCAATCGTTTGAATACAATTCCAAATGTTTAGCCAAAATAGATATTTTTTTTGTGGCTACTTTGTTCTAATTACTTCATCTCTTCCGTGTCCTTCTAGCCTAACCACACCTAGAAATGACTCTTTTGTATTTGTTTAGTAGTAGTAAAGCTATACATTGGAAATGAATATATTATTTGAAAATAAAAATTATCTGAACTAAGATCAGCAAGCTGTTATTCCTTTTTTATTGTCTCTTGGTTAGTTACTATTATAGTATTCTATATTCTCTTCTTATAAAATTTTACAGGTAAAATTTGGTATGTAAATCTCATATGTAAAATAATGAACTGTTTTTAACATATCTCATATGAGAGATGTCACATGTTAACCAAATAGGACCAAATTCCAACTATATGAGGAAAGAAAACAAAGTAATTGGCATTCAGCTAACACAATTGCTTTGAAATTTATATTAAAAACTGAAAAATTCTCTCCTATAATTTGAGCTACAGTATTGGTTGGCAATAACAAATATAAACTTTACAACAAAATGATGTAAGTATAAATTCAGCTTGCTTATTACAGCCGTTTGCATAAATGATGGCACTTTGTGAAATTTTTTTGAATGAATAGAATAATATGGACTTAGACAAAATTTCTGTGCTCAATCCTGTATCTCATGAAATACTGCACAGATTGACATGGTTACAGAGGGAGATTTGTACTATTTTCTAAGGGCTATCAGCTCCAGTAATTACATTTGGACTATATTTAGTGTATGATGAGTGGTGGATGAAATAAAGAGGTAAAGTAGTATTTTTTATGCCCAATATGATATTGTATATTTATAGTGTCAAAAGAGCTCCTATGAAGAAGATTGTAAGGAGAAAATTGTTCAGTTTTTCAAGGGCTAGAAGCTCATATACCGCATTTTTCTTCATTTTGGTCCTTTAATCCCATAATTATGATTCATATGATATTTCAAGCCCAATACAAATAAATATGATACAGAGTAATATTTGACTCAAAGGACAAAAATGAAGAAAAATGCGGTATATGAGCTTCTAGCCCTTGAAAAACTGAACAATTTTCTCCTTACAATCTTCTTCATAGGAGCTCTTTTGACACTATAAATATACAATATCATATTGGGCATAAAAAATACTACTTTACCTCTTTATTTCATCCACCACTCATCATACACTAAATATAGTCCAAATGTAATTACTGGAGCTGATAGCCCTTAGAAAATAGTACAAATCTCCCTCTGTAACCATGTCAATCTATGCAGTATTTCATGAGATGCAGGATTGAGCACAGAAATTTTGTCTAAGTCCATATTATTCTATTCATTCAAAAAATTTTCACAAAGTGCCATCATTTATGCAAATGGCTGTAATTATGATATTCAGAAATAATAAAAACCTCCTCCTTTATGAAAAGGTAGATGAGATTAAATATATGAATGTTATATGAGCATTGGGTTTACTTAGATACAAAACTGAAATGCTAATACTTAAGCTAGTTTATCATAGCATCATACTGTTCCTTAACAAACTCCTAGAAAGAATTGTCAGGGTGAAAGGGAGCAAGAAATGCTGTAAAAACTGTAGGTAACATCTTCTTTCATTCATTAACAAAAAACATATAATCATCCCATAATACCTTTATCAGTATCCCTCCAAAGCTTTTTACTATACTCTGGACAACATTCCCTGAAAGACTTGATGGAATCACACTTGTGGTTACCCTCAGACCAAAAAACCATCTATTGATTGAAACACTTCCTAACATATGGAATGACAGAGCTTAGAAACTCTGATGACACCCTATACTTCCTACACCAAAATTAACAAGCTTAACTGCTTTTTGTTTCAAAAAACTGTCTCTAAGCTATGTTTCTAACCCAAAATCCATGCCAGCAAATTTAATTTACAGTGCTTCATCTCAGTGTTGCATGTTCCTTTCTCTAATGTCTCAAGAAAGCCCAAATTCTTCATTCATTCATCTCTTTCGTCAGGATAAGTAGATGACTAATGAAACGCAAAAACTGTAGGGAACAACCCTGATAAATATCAAGATATAATACTATTACGTGTTTTACGTCACAGTTAATGCAAGCCTGGCTATTTCCTTCAAATTATTCTCCATCTTCACTGTCTCATTTTTTCAAATACTTAAAGTTGCATTAGTCTTCTCCAGGTTTACCAAAACCTGTTCAGATGTAATTCCCTTCAAAGAAAATGTTAGAATAGATGTCTATGTGATTATCATACATACCTCTCCTTAATGTTTATCAAACTCATGCTCTGCAACAAACTTTTCACGATTGATGCCCAGAAACCCTTGTTAAAGTAAAAACCAGTCTACGAGCGTGCAGAGATGAATAAAAATAAGGGGCCAAGCAAACTCCCAGAAGTGAACCAGGTTCTTCTCTATGACCAGGTTCTTCTCTATGACCATTATTCTCTTCTCCATGGCCATCCTCTCCATGGCCATGGCCTTCCTCTCCGTCTTCATTTGCCTCTCCATCTCCTCAAGCTTGTGGGTTATATGACAAGAGCTCAGGTAGTTGAAAGTAATAGGTCCTCCCATTAGAGAATTCAGAATGGAACATTCTCTGTTTTACAATCTTTCAAAGACTCAATTTCTGATTGTCTTCAGGATATTCTAGAAGCAGGATTGTTTGCTGCCTGAGAAAATTCAGTTTATGCTGTATTCTCTTAACATGTAGCATCTATGGTCATAATTTCAGAATTTTTTGCTGCTTTTCAGCAATCAAATCTTATGTCATTGTTATGATTTCTTATATAAGATATACTTACTTTTTTCTTTTCCCTTTCTCTCTCCTCTTCCACTGTCTTTAGTCATTCATTTCACATATACGCTGTCTTTTTCCTTCACTTAGTTGTATCATACGACAAATGCTATATGTTATTTCCTTCTACATATGTTTCGTCTCTTGTCACCATATGCTCTGGCGCATAGCCATGATTCCTTTCCTATTAACATAGCCACTTCTTTAGACTATATAAGTAGTTTACTTTTAGCATGTATTGTAGACTTTATATTTTGTACACACTTACAACTCAATCACTTCTTCTCACTCTAAGATTGATTGCTTCGGAATCTAAGCCCCTTTCTTTAAACTGTCTTGTGAAGTAAAACCTTCAGCTTACTCTGTCGCATTACAGTTATTGATGATAATTAAATTGCACTTTCCTTATCAAATAAATAAATGAATACCTTGTTGTAATTTTTAACAGGAGTAGGAGGTGTTATGATAATTAGAAGAATCATTGTTATCAAGAAGGACTTGGAACTGAGAATACATCTAACACAAAATATCAATATGTATTTGGGTGGTACACGCACTATATTAGAGGGGTGCACGGACCATGTCAGTCAAGTGATCAAATGACAAATGTTCCAGGAATCATCACTTATTTTTGATCAAAATAGCATGTCATTGATTATTTCTCTATATATTATTTTCGAAATAGTATTATGAACAAATGTTTATATCTCAAATTGAAACTTCAACAGAATCTGTTCAGAAAACATGACTTCAAAGCTTACTTGAAATATGTCACCAAACAACCTCTATTAGCCAATGAATCAAATTTACTATTTTTCTTGGTTTTGTATCATATGTTAGCTTTTCAAATGTTTGCTCACTACATTTACAATAAAACTTTAAAATTATTTGACATTGTCAAGTCTGAAAATATACCTGTCAATGCTAACATCCATATTGAATGTATTGGTGGAGGTAAAGCAAATATATTCTTATTTCATGAACTAATGCCTGCTTCAACCAATAATGATGCTAGTATAGATGCAGCTAAATATAAATTCCACTCTTACATGCCAAAAAACAAAGCACTCTTACTGGTATCATCATCTGAAAAGTCATTTGTAATTGTAAACCATCTATTTGAACTGTTGATTCCAAAGTTGACTATTGCAAACTTGAAAGTGATTGCAGCTAGTCATAGCATTTTTATACACTCAAAAATAAATCATGCATCAATTCAGACTGCAATTCAGACTGCAATTCAGACTCATGTGTGCTCTAACTGCCCAGAATTTGTATCTGTCTTTAAATGTATTAGTTGCAATTCATAAGAAAACCTTGAATATCAGAGCAGTCAATAAGTTTAAAGTCCAATATCCTGACAAACATGCAACACAACATCTGGCTGCTGTACAGAAATTTCATGATGAAAACCCTGACAAGCATGCCAAACAAAATCTGACAGCTATACAAAATTTTCAGAGTGAAAATCCAGATAAGCATGTAAGGCAAAACCATGCAACTATGCAGAAATTTCATCTAGAACATTCTAAGAAGCATGCGATATAAAACCTTGCAGCTGCACAAAAATTTCACCTGGAAAATCCTGAGAAGCATGCAATACAAAATGTTGCAGCTATTACAAAATTCAAAGTTGATCATCTGGACATGGATCAAGCCAACCAATGTTTCTGATAATGTTTTCAGTAGTATCAATTTGATTTACTTGTTCTGAGATTGAAAGAATGGAGAAATTAAATTTCTAAGAAGACAAAACATGAAAAATGGATTAAAGTTCTACTCAAGGTAAAGTTAGTATTTCAGGAGATTTGATCTGCTAACAAATTGTAAGTGATTATTGGTGGACATGGTTAAAAAAGACTAACTAGAAAACGCTCCAAACGGCACATAGATTCCGAGAAGGCAAATGAGGAGAGCCATCAAAAAAAGAGCCGCAGACAAGGCACAGAGATGTAATTACTATACACATGACTGGCAAAAATGGCTGTTGGATAGTAGTAGTTTGAATATAGCTATAAAATATGAAACTTATAAGTAAATTGAATGTTGAAGTATATGCTACTGGGTAAAAAATTGATAACAGTATTGTCATATGATATGAATATAAATAGGTGAATAAAAGAAAAGTATTGAATTGACAGCATAAGAATTGGGAGGGTATATGTATATGTATATATATGTCTCGAGAATATCAGCCTGGACTATTCCAGCTGGGTCAGGATATATCCCAAGATTGTCAGCCTGGACCATGTTAGTTAGCTCAGAATATATCCTGATAGTATTAGTCTGGACCATCCCAGTTGGCTAAGGATATATTCTGAGCACATTAGCCTAAACCATCCCAGCTGGGCCAGAATATATCCTGAGAATACCAGCCTAGACTATCCTAGTTAGCTCAGGATATATCTCAGTCTGATTCAGCTATCCTCAAGTCAGTTGGATGTTCTAATTTTCAGGCATATCAAGTTATAAGTTCCTTTAAGACTCATTGTTTATCAGACCTGGTTCAATGAGGGTTCATAATTAATTAATTCATTGATTAATAAAGTTGATCGCATGTAGGGAACTTCTTTTTTTATACAAGAGATATTATTCTACTTGATGTTCTAGAAAATCACATGTGATCCTGGCCATGTTTGGACATGCTTACATAAGCATCCAAATATAGGTTGTCTCAGAAAAGACAAATTACCTATTAATTATATTCAAAATATGTATACTAGCTTCAATTCTTATCGGTTTCAGCTGAAAATTGAACTGCTGACTAATATAACCATTTCGGGTGAGGTGTGATAGTCACATGTGACTGCTCCAACTATATGAGATAATTTCTTATATTATATATCAAACTTTATATTGATCGTAGCAGTGACAGTCACATATTGTAGAGATCCATATCTCTATGAGCATGTATCCTTATATTTTCCTTCATCCCCCTTCTCTCTGTACTTTCCTCTCTTCATTATATTCCATTTCCTTAGTACACTCCCTTTTATAGATACTATACAGTATCTATATAGTGTTTTGTGTACATACGTACAAATAAGCTGAGTTTTGGGTTTTCACCCCAATGACAAGGACTTGCACACCCCAAATCTGCACCTACAAAGGCCATGTTCACCACAAATGGAGCCCACTGTGAGGATCTGTCAGCTCACTTCACTTTCCTTGTATTTTTTATACCCCGTTTGCCATTTTTGGTATAAAAACCCTCTTTATTGGCTGCAACAAAAAAGATTTCCTGCACCTTGTCATCTTATTGTAGCTTCAAAAGCTTCCCCAAGATGTTATCCAGTCTCTACTTGCTTATTTGTAGGTTTCTCACATCTTCCCTATGGCAGCTGTTCCCAAGTCCTAGACCCAGTGACACATTACATGCTGATGAATCCAACTTTCATTTATTATCAATTTTCCTCAGCATTGGTCTCTCTTTTTCCTATGTACTCTTATATTATATCACCATCCACATCCATTCCTTCATTTTCCACCCAACTTCCACCTTCAAAGACCCCAAAAACAACCAAAATGTGCCAAGTTCCAAGTCCAAAGTTTTGAGGAGTCAGTCTTACAATCTCAGCACACCCAAATTTTTTGGGCCTTCGCTCTATCATTGTGGCAAATGCCATCAGAAGTTCAGGCTCAGCCAATGTACTCAGAAACCTTCTGCCCATCAAAAAACTTTCCCTCGACCCAGGCTACTCATTTCACTGCCTTTCATCTCTCTCTTTCCATCAAAAAAGTCCTCTACATTTTCTAGCATAAAGCGATCTCCCAGTGTACTACTAGTACACATTTTAGACTATTTTGGGGTTCATGGTATGGGAAGTCTATCATTATTTTGTGTACCGATTGTACTTTATTCGAAGGAATCAACTACCTTCATGCAAGAAGGTAACATAAGTGATGGTCGGCTTATTCTTTGTCCACTTCCATGTGCGCTCGCTTCTCTCCCTTGGCATTTGCTATCTCATATCCCACATTGCATTTCGAGGTTGGTTTAGGAGGCACAACATCTAGTTCTAGCAACAAACACTTTCAGAGGACTTTACACTCCCCCACACATCCTCCTGGAGTCAACCAGGAATACTGAGTATTTACCAGGAATTTACCAGGACTAGCCAGGAATGGCTTCCAGCCAAATTCTGAGTCCACCACTCAAATTTACAAGGAATCCTGGTAAAATCCACCAGGAATACCAGGATTCCTACCAGGAATTCTTAGGGATTGACTGGGACTTTATCAGGACTATTCCTGGTAATTTACCAGGACTTCCTGGTACCAGGAAAGAACCAGGAATCACCTGTAACCAGGACTTTACCAGGAGTCCTGATGAATTCCACCAGGAATCCACCAGGAATCCCTAAATCACCATTTATAGCAATGCCTAGGCATCCTATTTAGGCTATACTGTTTAATACATTATATAATATATAATTGATATCTACTGTTTGGGGTTGTGTCCCGAGAGTTTACGGCAGCGGAAACTCAATTATATACCCAAAATGAGTGATGCACGGACCATTCAACACAGATGCGCATGATCACATGACCTGAAAATTCAACACAGCCGCAATCACGCGTTCAACACGCCAACAACTAACGTCCAACATGACAACGCCCAACGCCCAACGCCCCACACGCACAAATGGGAAAGGGAGTGCAAAACAGAATGACACTGGGGGAACGGGAACCACAGGTACGCAAACGGGAACACAAACGGGAATGCAAACGGGAACACAAATGGGAACGAGAAGGAGGGAACACCAAGCAGCAACAGCAACAGCAACAGCAACTTCACAATGCGGACAAACACAGGCAGCCATGGGGGGGTGGTGATGTGCCCATCTCCGCATCAGTATGTTTTTCTTAATTTTTATATTCTGTTACTGACTATTTCCTATGAGGTCCATGCCCACGCCCATGCCCACGAGAACAGGAATGAGAACGGGAATGAGAACAAGAGCGGGAACAGGAACAAGAGCAACGGGAACAGGAACAAGAGCAGGAACGGGAATGGGAATGGGAACGGGGGAATGGCCATGGAGGGGGTGGTGATGTGCCCACCCCCGCATCGGTATGTTTTTTATTCACGTCTTTGTGTTTATATTGCGGAACTGACTATTACTATGATGCCCACGCCCACGCCCACGACCACAGCCTCAACATCCCACGGCCGAAAGCGGCATAGACGGCGAGGGACACCCAATGGGCAGCAACGGCCCCCAGATGACTGCGATGCAACCAAACAGGAGACAGGGGCAACAGAGAGGACGGAGATCGATGAGACGGAAATGACAACCCCGCAGGAGATGCACCAGGTGTGGGTGATTCACCCACACCATTTTTTTGTTTAAAATTCATATATTATTATATACTGACTAGTGGTGCGCCCCACCTCCCTTGCCCCCACCCCTACATAGGCCAGTGCCAAGAAGGCAGACGATGGGACGGCAACGACTCACAACCAGACGAGAACGTAGTGTTGCCGTAGTTCGGTTCCGAACCTAGCCGAACCCAGTTCAAACCCAGAACCGAACCCGGGGTTCAGTCCAAGTTCAGCCAAATGCTGAACTGGACCGCAGGTTCGGTTCAGGGTTTCGAGGCTGGCCGGATTTCCTGAACGGCTCCAAACCGCGTCCAAACCGCGAACGCGGATATTTTTAAGGTATTTATTTCATTTGTTTTTCGTATTTCTTTACTTACTTTTTCGTGTTAAACGGTATCATGTGACCATTACAGGGAGGTTTCTTCACCAACAACAACAACGCAAGGCCAATGAACGTGACACAATGTCGCGTTCATTGACACAGGTAAGTCTCAACATTTATCTTAACTTTACTAATATTATCTGTTCCAGGAAACTTGACCGCGAGCACATCGCGAGCACACCACCGCGGCACAAAATGGATTACAATGCCAACGCAATGCCAACGGACGCGGGACAGCCGCAACACCACCACCACCACCACCACCACCACCAGCGGTGGCAACGGCAACGTCAACGTCAACGTCAACAACGACGATGGCAACGGCAACGGCAACAACAACGACGGCAACGGCCAGCAGCAGCAGCAGCGCCGGCAACAGCAGCAACGCCAGCAGCAGCAGCCGTGGCAGCAACACCACCCACGGGACAGCCGCAACATCATCACCACCACCACCACCACCACCAGCAGCGGCAACGGCAACAGCAACAGCAGCAGCAGTGCCAGCAGCAACTGCAACAGCAGCAGCAGCAGCAGCAGCAACAGAAGCAGCAGTGCCGGCAGCAACGGCAGCAGCAGTGGGAGCGTGGGTGTAGCCCGCGCTCCCATTTCCACGGCGGCTCATCCAATGCCGGCAGCAGCAGCAGCAGCAGGAACAACAGCAACGGCAGCAGCAGCAGCAGCAGCAGTGGCAACGGCAATGGCAACGGCAACGACAATGGCGGTGGCAGCAGCAGCAGCAACGGCGGCAGCAGCAGCAGCAGCAGCAGCAGTTGCAGCAGCAACGGCCACAGCAGCGGCAGCAACAGCGACAGTGGCAACGGCAACGGCAGCAGCAGCAGCAGCAGCGCCGGACAGCTCCCCCGCAGCCCAACTACCCGGAATCAGTACGTTTATAGTCATATATCATGTATCTACGTTTCCCATCTCCTAGTACATAGCATTCCTCCACTCCACTCCACTCCTATCAGTTACAGCCTTCGCTTGTAGTACATAGTTACTACAGCACAGGATCACTCCCAGTAGTATAAAAGATGTACCCTTATACTACAAACTATATAGAAAATACAGGTTATCGCTCCCCTTCAGTTCTATTTCTTAGTCCTCGCTTCGTATCGTCTCCATATTAGTCTTCGTACTCCACTCCCTTCACTTCCCCTCTGATCTGGAACCCCAGATTCGGGTTGGATTGACTAGACTACATAGACACTAAACTCCTCTGATCACTTCTTAGCTGATCACCCTTTCCGTAGATTCCCATTCGGGTCTACAACAGAACTCGCCGTCACAACGTGCCTGCCATTCACAAGGAGAACAGAGCTCATGGGGTGAGCCCACGTCGGTCCGGGGTTCAGACCACGTCTGAACCCAGACCGAACGCGGACAGATGGTTCGATGCCGTCTGGGTCCAGGTTTGGCCCAGCGCCAAACCAGACCCGAAGTTCAGTTCGCGGTTCCGCCAAAAAGGGTCGGAACCAGACCGAACTGAACTTCGGCAACACTACGAGAACGGGAATAGGCCCAAGGGCGACAAAGGCGACAGGACACAATGGGCACAACAGAGATGGGGACAACGAAGGACAACAACAATGGGATGACAGCGGCCGCGAGAGTCACAAAGGAAAATGATGGCAGCAGCAACAGCAGCAGCAGCAACAATGCCAGCAGCAGCAACGCCAGCAAACGAAGACCGTGGATGAGGATGACCGGACTGCGAACAAGGTAGGAACCTCCCTCTCCCTTTACCCTCTCCCTTTCTCTTGACCCTCTCTCTCCTCTCCCTCTTACTAACCTCTTCCCCCTCTCCTTTCCCACTCCCTCTCTGACTTTCCCCCTCCTTCCCCTCCAACTTTCTCCCTCCTCTTCCCCCTCCCACTTCCTCCCTTCCCCTTCCCCCCTATCTCCTCTTCCCCTCATTTTAGTATTGTTTAGTTAATTTGTGGAATATTCAGAATTCTTGTATTTGGAGTTGTCAGTATGAGAGTAGAGAAAACAACCAAAAAGTGTGGACTTTCCCTAAAAGCTTGTGAAATATGGGCTGTTAAAATCCTGGATAGTCCTTCCTGTTAGTGTTTCCATATGTTTTTTGGAAAATGGCTATATCATACCTAATTATTATGCAGATATTTGAGTATGTAGATGACATGGAAAGCTGAGGGGTCTTCTGCCAACATTAGTTGATCATTTGACTCAGCTTTGAATTGTAGCTGATTGAAAGCTGGTAAAATAAGTGAGCAGAGACCAATCTGATTAACTACTGTTGTCAGAAGACCCCTTGGCTTTCATGTCATCCACATACTCAAATATCCTCATAATATTGACTATTTTATTAGGGATGATGTATCCATTTTTTGAAAAACATCAGTCATAGCTGTGGAAGGAGTGTGTAGATTACATGGAAGTTTAACTGCCACAAGAATGAACCAGCTAAAAATCAATATTAGCATAAAGCATGTATGTATGGGTTGCACCAGGCTAGCAATAACATCCATATTATTGAAATGAACACAGAACATCTGATGCTGGATGGGAACAGGAACAAGGTCAGAGTAGTACAACAAGGGGTGGTTGAATGCTGCAGGACATTTCTGAATTACCATGACCTTGCTTGTATAAACAAGGAAGCTTTCTTGCACCCCCAGTCATCACAGACTTCATCTTCCTTGCAATTTTCCTATGTGATACCATGTATTACGAGTCCCTATAAGGGAATCGTTTTGTATATGGTCAGTTTTCAGTTCAGGGTCGAAAACACCACAAACGCCAATTCGCCTTACCGTGGGAATAAATTTAACTAACTGTGGGAACAAATTCGAATCCCTGGGAATAATTATGAAACCGTGTGACCTTCTTCCTCTTGTAACTGTGAGAACTTATTGTCCTAATCAGTGTGAACAATAAGGTCGGAGCCAAATTTGTAATGGTGAGAATGTCTGATCAGAGCTGCCGATCTTGGAATTGTGAATGAGCTCCACTCTCACAAGTTGTTTGGTAAAGAAGTGTATTCAGAAATATAAAATAGTAACAAAGTCTGACACTCACATGATGCATATGTGCCCTGAATGAAGTTGAAGAATTTTTGTTTGTTATGATCTTGAATTGCAATCAAGCTTCGTCCAGCTTGGAAACATCTGTCTTCAACAGAATCCCCTGTGTTTTGAATCATCTTGGATAGCATGAGGTATTATTAAGATTCATGGTATGAGGGCATGTGCACTTACCTCAAGTCATCCAAAATTGTTCTGACAATGTACAACATCCATGAGTTGTGTCCTGGTGGCAATATGTGTGGACATGTCTTTTCCACTCAGCAAAAAAGACGAGTGACTCAATGTCAGTCTGACCAAACCAGACTATGGGCCTGACATTGGTTGTATTGATTCTCTTGCGCACTGGCCATAACTCAATTATACAATTATCTACAGCGTTTTTGACAGATGTTGAAGATATTTCTTGTATTTATTTCATTTTTTGTGACTGGGAAACCTCTGCCGAATGGCTGATGAACTGATCGAACGCCGTCTGTCAGAGGTCTGGGAGCTGTGACACATTTTATTTTCCTACAAACTACCATAAAACAGTTGTACGATCGTTTACAGCATATTTGACACATGGGCTTGATGTTGGTTGTGTTGATTCTCTTTACCCACTGCCCATAAAAGAATTCCACAGCCATAGTGTAGATGGCTGTGGAATTTTAATCTAACCAATGTCATGGTCATGTGTCAAATATGCTGTAGTGGGTCATACAACTGTTGTACGGTAGTTGGTAGGAAAACAAAATGTGTCACAGCTCCCAGACCCCTGACGAACGGCGTTCGATCTGTTCGTCAACCGTTCAGCAGAGGTTTCTCAGTCACAAAATTTAAATAAATACAAGAAACGTCGTCGACATCTGTCGAATACGCTGTAGATAATTGTATAATTGAGTTATGGCCAGTGTGCAAGAGAATCAATACAACCAATGTCAGGCCCATGCATCAAATATGGTTGCGGAATTTCCTTACGGCCAGTGGACAAGACAATAAATACAACCAATGCAATAATGTTTGATTAAATCGTGGTTAGTGACATATTTAAAGATACAGATATGGATTTGTAATGTCTACAAGGTACTTGTAGAATACACTCGAAAACGTGTCCGCAAAAGATCCGAGTGGAGCACGAACAGACTTCGCACCTTGCTTCATGTTGGACCACAAGCTTGTGGTATGATACCTTTCAACCTCGTTCACAAAATAGCAAACATGGTTGGTTTGTGAATCAACAATGAGTGAGATGTCTATCCAACAAAATACACTCATTGAAGGCTTTCCACCAATCATGCTTGACTCAATAGCATATAGGCCCTCGTATGTGCTTCGAACGAAGTCGAAGAATTGTTGTTTGCCTTGGTCTCGAATTGCAATGGAGCCTTGGTCCAGATTGCAGACATCTGTTTTCAACAAAATCCCTTGTGATTGGAATGATCTTAAACGAGATGAGGGATTAAGGTTTATGGTGTGAGGGCGTTTGTACTTACCTCAATTCCTCCAACGTATAAAATGTTGTCACAATGTCCCACTTCCATGATTTCGTTTCCTTGTTGCAATGTGTGTGGACCATATAGATGACCCTTCCACCCACCAAAAACACCTGCCATTCTTTAATTTTGGCTAGCGGCTCAATGTAGGTTTGACCGAACCAACGTGAACCGGGCACCTCACTATTCTGATGCATATAATCCCAATTACGTCTTGGATCACCCAGGAATAAAACATGGTGGCCAGTGTTGCTATGCGTTCTTTTCAACACAATATTTGCCGGAAATTGTTCTCCATCCATCAACAACCTCGCTTGCGGGCGTTGTCATGATCCAAACAGGATTCGGATCAAAACATAGTAATATGCTGTCACTAGTCACCATCCCTACAGCACACATCACATTACAAGGACCATTCATACTGGAATGCCCCCATCTGCATATGGAGTAGAAAGGAATACCCTTATCTGCATATAGGACACACAGGAAATCCTTATCTGCACATAGGACATACATGAAACCCTTATCTATACAAGGGACATGCAAGGAAACCCTTATCTACAGAAGGGACATGCAAGAAAACGCAGAAGAAATGAAGGAATACCCTTATCTTAACTGATAAGGCCCCCAAAACATCTTATCAGAGGCCAAAGAAGCACAAGAAGCACAGCCACATCCTTATCTCCAATCATAGAGATAACACATGCCACCCATCATTCCCTGATCAAGAAGCACATCACATTTCATATCAATTGATCAAATACAGCCCAGCCCAGATCTTATCTTTTTCTTAACTGATAAGGATACACACATGGCATGGCATCAATTGATCAAGAAGCACAGCCTCAGGAAGATGATTCTAGAAGCATAGCCTGGCACAGCCCTTGCCTTTGATTCACACACCCAAGATTGGACCAGCAACATGACTCACTCCCATCAAATGTGACTCATTGGTCTATCCATGACAAATTATGACCCTTATGACATACTCATGACCCCCCATGACTCATTATGACCACCCATGACTAATTATGACTATTTCTGACTCATTATGCCCCCTCCTTTGATTATAATACCTATGTGACTCATTAATTGACTCTGTATGAGTCACAAACCCATGCCTTCCTTTCTTATGACTCCTTATGAGTCATAACCCCCCATGCCTTTCATCATTATGACTCCTTATGAGTCATAAACCTATGCCTCTCCTCTATATGACTCCCTATGAGTCATATCCTATGCTCTCCATTTCATATGCCATTCTATGACTCAGTATGACTCCTGCTGTAGAATAGGTATATATAGAGCCCAGTTTCTGCTGGAGATGGCTCAGTCACCTAATCTGACAGGCCCAGTCACAGGACAGTCCCTCTCCCAGATTCTGATTCACCCCTCTGTGTTTGTTTGTATTACTTGTGTAGTAGTACTTCAAATACCAATTGCAGTTCAAGTCATCATTCATTTGTTTAAGGATATCAATTGCAGTTATATTGATACTCCCTTATTACTTGTTTGATATATATTCTTTGTGTTCTGTCACGTAGTACAGTCACATTCATTTTCTTTCAAGTTCTATTGATCATCACCAAAGATATCCCAGTACTTTATTCTGCACTAGTAGCCAATGTGCGTTTGAAGCTTCGGAATAAAGTCCGATATCTTGATTATCAATTCTACTTGCCTATTGTTCAGTTCATTCATTCTGTACATAGTATTTTGTCACACCTCCCTTTTGTTTGACATCTACTGTTACATCGCCCATCGCCCATTGTCTATCACCCATCGTCCATAATCTATCGCTCATCTCTATTGTACCTCTGCTCATTGTATACTTGCTACTTGTATACTTGACTGTTGTACACTTGTTCATCTTACACTGTTCATACTTGCTTGAGTTATTATCCGCTTATACTCTTGCATACCTCTTGTCACTCAAAGTCTTTACCTTTAGTAGGGAAGACCTCATTGTTCACTCATCCTCTATAAGTCATACATCTGACTTATATTATTGTTAAGTATTTGTTGTATCCCTCAAAGCTAACCTTTGAAAGGATTCACACCACAACCCAACCACCCAACAGGAATACCCCAGAGTTATTAAAGAGCTAAATCCTTGTTCCTAAAGGACAACAAGGTAATTTCCCGATCAACGACGCACTCCGGAAACCCTTGGTGTGGATTTGTTCAAACACTTCCCACGCAAAACATAAATTGGAGCCCACCGCGAGGAACAAGGTTCATCAACAACTCTTTCATATTCCTACTCATATCCATTATCAACTCTACATTTAATAGTCCTTCCCAATGACTATTACATCCACTCTTACCCCAGATATGATGCCCCTTCTAGGCTAGAAGGGAGCACCATCAAAGTTCACAGGCAGCCATGAGGATATCAAACGCTTCCTCAGGCACTACAACCAAGTTAGCAAAGCATATGGTCTCACAGATGCTGACAAATGTGATCGCATTGTGGACTATTGCTCTCGCAAGGTAGTCAAATTGATTGAAGCTCTGGATAGCTTCATGAGATCTGACTGGACCAAATTAGAAGCAGACTTCTTGAAGTACTATGATGCTGCTTATAAAGAAACACGTTACATCCTCAGAGATCTCTCAACTCTGACACGCCTTTGGAAACAAAAAGAGATCAAGACACTTACCAGATGGAAACGCTATGAACGTAAATTTGTTACCATCGCAGGATGGCTTGAAGCCAAGAAGAAGATTTCCACAGATGAAAAAGCTGCATACTTTTGGTCTGGAATCAACAAGCATTTACGTCATCGCATTGAGCTCAGACTTAGCTCTGGCTCAACTCCCCTAGATGTAACCAAGCTATTCCCAATGGACAAAGTCATCAAGGTTGCAGAGATCCTATTTGAACGCAATCGATTTGACATTAATCTGGCAGATTCTGATGATGAAATTCCTGATAGAGACAGGGATGATGATTCAAATTCTTCCAGTGATGAATCATCAGATGATGAAAGTGATTCTGATTATAATGAAAGATACAAGAAGAAGAAGTTGGAAAAGAAGAAGAAGAGTCACAGGTATAAAGTGGATTCTGAAGATGAAACCCCCAAGAAAGCTACCAAAAAGGATGTTGATAGGAAGGATACCTTCAAGAAAGGGGCAGAGAAGAAGACCAAATCTGTACAAGATGAGGTTGAAGCCCTAATCAAACAAATGGGAAACCTATCACTGGATGATCAGCGTTATGGACTAGCTTATTATAAGGCAATTAAGCTAGACCCAGATGTTGCCCATTGTGTCAAAGCACCCCTCCTACACCAACCAAGAACCCTTCCAAAGCCTCCTGGAATTCTTCAGAATCAAATACCTAGCAAAGCACCATTCACTGCAGACATTGGAGCTCGTGAACCCATCACCTGTTTCGGTTGTGGTATAAAAGGACATGGACTCCAGATATGCCCCAAGATAAATGAACTTATTCAGTCAGGAACTCTCATTAGAGATCCCCTTGGGAAACTAGTCAAGAGTGATGGATCCAACATACGCCGCCGCATGGGTGAAACAATAATTCATGCTCTAGAACGGAACGCTTCAGAAGCATTACAGACCAACTTCTATGCTCTTCAAGACCCATTCTCTGACTACTATCAGTCAGATGCTGAAGAAGATATGGATGCATTCTATACACCTGCCACTTATGTTGGACACAATGGTATAGAAGATGTTCAGATTATGGCTGCTGACAGAGGCCAGCACAAGATTACCTCTGTCAGAAAAGAAGCATTTGATGGAGTTTACCCACCTGCTAGACAGAGGAACAAGGACAAAGAAAACCTTAAACCAAGATCTACAGGCACTACTGCCAAACCTGCTTCAAAGCAGAATCTCAATCAGGAAAATGTTCCTGCACCAGCAAACATTCCTAAAGGAAATCCACCTACTCGTATTGAAGAAATTCGCCAAATGCAACCCATTCCATTTGATATCAGAGTACCTAGGACTGTACAACCCCCAGTTGCCAATGGAGACATTGAAATGCAGGACACTACAAACAAGTCTCACACTTCTAAAGCAACTCCTGACAAGTCAATTCCACGTCCCAAGTTACCACTCAGGCAGTCAGAACTATCATCTAACATGGGAGATACTCAGGTTATCAACCAAATCCTTGATACCCCAGTTACTCTTCAAGTTAGGGAAGTTCTAGCTTCATCCAGAGATTTATCAGATCAGCTTACAGAGATGCTGAAGAGAAAGAATCCCAAGGTCTCTGTAGTTGCAAGCACATATGCCCCAAGACAACATGGAATATTAATCAAGCTCAGAATGGAATGTGATAATTATCCTATCACTGCCATTATTGACACAGGATCCCAGCTCAATGTTGTTAACAAAGAAATTTGGAAAGCAAGAATACGCAGACCAGTTGATTTAGGAAAAAGTCTTACCATGAATGATGCTAATGGAGGAGTAGGAACCCTCAAAGGTCTGGTACCAAATGTCCCATTGACATGTGGAGGTGTTCTTACTTATGCAGATCTATTCATTGGTGAGTCTGTACCATTCGATTTACTTCTTGGAAGACCCTGGCAAAGGGGAAATTTTGTCACTATTGATGAAAGAATTGAAGGAACATATCTAGTTTTTAAAGATGCCTCAGACTCTGGAGCCAAGTTTGAAATAATGGTTACAGCAGACCATTATCCTCCACCTCAGAGACATGACCAGATTTTCACAATTACTGCATTGGAAAATAATTCTTCCTGCAATAGTGCTACTCCTAGCACCAGTTCAGATTGCATACCACCCAGATTTAGGAGGTTCCCCATTTCTGAACCCCAGGATTCAGAAGAATTATTTTCCAGTGAAGAAATAAATTCTCAAAACCTAGAAGAGGATAACCTGGAATTTGATATGTCCCTGGAAGATATTCCAGATTTAATCAACTCTTATGGAGATATCATAGATTTGGACACACCCTGCAGAAGTGATCCAGAAATTGATAAACCCCCTAGGATATCTGATGGACAGGCTCATGAAGAAGCTCCATTGTCCTCAGAACCAGAATCAAATTCCAAGGTAAATTATTCTTATAAGGATATAGTGGAATTAGTTTTGGAGAACAATGGACAACAAGCAGATAAAAGTGCAGGTCCAGAGGAGACTACCACAGAACCCTCTGGCATGCAGAGGAACCCCCCCCAATTTTTAATCAATGAAATCCCACTTCCTCGTGCTGTAGATTGGATCCACACTGAGTGGAACCCAAATGCAGCTCAGACAATCATCGCGGCGCTCGGCGATCAAGTTGAAGACCGACCCCAATCAGCCCGTTTCCTTTTTGCATCTCCTCTCGGATATCGACTCCCCCCCAAGCGGGATCGCTTCGGGACTCCATTCGAACATGGGGTCCTCTTAAATACGACGCTGGCCGCCATGGATTCGTCCGGTGCCCCTCCTTCGTTAAGGATGGGGCACCTCGTTTTTCAATTTTATCCTGTATCACCACCCCCTTCGTATTCGACTTCGGACGACTCTACTTCAGAATCTACGCTACATTTATCACCACTTTCTTCTATGTTCGACCCACGTCCACTGCTTCCACCGCTCTTCCCCGTCTCTACGTCTGCCACGTCACCACCGTCACCACCCTCTTGTCCCTCGTCTCGTACCTTATCATCTCCCGCATCAACCCCGGCCATCAACAGCCGTATCGATGGCGACGACCAGAGCGAGTACGCGGACGATGAATGGAATTGCGACAACTCCATTGAAGGATGGGAGTGGGATGATGCCGTGAGTCGTTATAATCACGCCCTCAAAAAATGTTCATTACCCCCTCGTAAGATGCACGAATCCGACTCAGATGACGAACGATTCGCCCCGGCGGCGAACGTTGCCATCGCTGAGGCCCCATTGGCCGCATTATTCACTATTCAATCAGCTACTGGACCCTTTTTAAGCCCCCCCTCGAATCGTCCCCCCAGTCGCGAACGATCGACATCGTATGCCGGTACCCACCTTGAGCAACCCCCTGAAGCTGCCCTCGTGCATAACCTCATCGCACAAATAGTGCCGTCCATCAACATGGACCTCCCCGACTTCGACAATGACTTACACGATTACACCACGGCCGAATCGCGATCACATGCGATATCGGTACGTATGGATCGTGACCCATCTACAGCTCTCGTTAATAATGATATGGAGGCACAGGAGCTACCCGCCCCCTCGCGCTTCCTCGCGACATCGAATATCCGTATCACACGTCACCCCATTCCCGCAGTACGCGATAATCCCTCCACGCTGCCTAGCCTTATCTATCCTGAACAGGAACCACCCCCGAAACCCCTCCTCAATGGACCTTGGTTCCCTCAAGACCTCCACTCCTCATTTCAATCACTCCCTCCTTCTCCTTCCCCATCTTTCTATCGAAATCCCTATGCCACTCCTTCACCCATAGTGTCACCCATGTATTCTCCAGTATTAAATCCTATTAGTCCAGATTGTGACCCCTTTGAAGAATCCCCTTCTACTGTTTATGAAGTCCACCCCAATGCTGATCCTAGTGATCCAGCCAATGTAAATTATCTGGAATACCTTGTACACCCATCTTCCTCTACCAATGATGACAGCTCTTCCTTGTACATGAATCAGGAAGACTCAGCTGAAGAAGACAGTGTCTCCTCAGACACACCCCTCATTCCCAAAATTCAAACTCTTAGGCCACCCATACCTTGTCCAAATTTGGAGGAGACTGGAGACAGTGACAATAGAATTCAAGGACACCCACCCAGCAGGACCTGGATCAGTCCTGAATCTATTTTTGGATCTTCAGATGAAGAATATTCGGATTCTTCAGACTCTTCAGATTGTTCAATGGACCTGGAGACAGACTCAGAAGATGAATTGGATATGTTTAGATGGGAGGATGAAGTGAAGGACCATCCAACAATCAGCCCTAATCCAGGATCAAGTTCTCATTGTGACCCACCTCCCCCAGTTGTATCTACAACTGATGTGGACATTCTCAAAGCTAGTTCATTAAATCCAATGGCCAAGCCATTCATTCCATCAACATCCATTCACAAATCAGATGATCCCTGGCCCCCTCCAGAAGGAGCAGAGATCACCTCATTGTCTGATGAAGATACACAGATTCCTTTTGACAAGGCAAAGTCTTTACATGCCTTGGAGACCAATATTCCTCAAGAGAATAATTCTAGATTGTTATCCCCTATTTCTCTGGAAACCACCCCTGCTCTTAGGTCTACTTTCCCAGAGACCAATCTTCTCTGTCAATTGGAAGCTGAAGTACCCCTTCAATCTTCATCCACCCCTATTCAAGTATTCGCTATTACCACTTCAGATCAAGGCCACTCACAACCTCATGATCATCCACAACCTCGTGACTTAGCTGCAGCACAGATCCTTGCAGCTGAGCCAGACTTTCATACTACTCAGGATGTTCATTTGGGAATTCTTAGTGCAATTCGTGGTGCCATTGTAGAAGGAATTCGTCGCATTGGAGCAAGACTTGCTACTCAAGCTTGGAAGTTTCGCATTGACCAGAGACCTGTCAATGATCCAGTTCATCTCTACTTCTATCGTCAATGCTATCTGTTTCGTTTTCTGGACAGAGAAAACAAACTACCTCCTCCATCCAATCCTACTTCTCACAACAAGCCTATTCGTTTTCTGGAATCCAACCCCCTTCTCACTCATGAAGAAATTGAATTTCTTCGAAATGCTTCCATGGTATTTCGCTCCAATCGCAGATTTCTACTTGCAGATGCAATTAACGCTGTCCTGGACATGCGCTTTCGTCGCTCTGATACAATCAATGCTCTCTTCGATGAAGGATACTTTGACATACCAGATTTCAGCAGACCCCGTCAAAGGCCTCCTCAATAAAGGACAGCATCCAATTGTAACAAGTCTGTTTTGTATAATTGAACCAATGTTTTTATTTTATATACTGCTCTTTCTGTTGATGTACAGATTTTTCTTTTCCTTTACAGAATTGCTCTTATGTCTTTTTCTCATTATAGTTGAACTCTTACCCCTAATCTCCATAATCTCCAGAATTGTTGTTTTTTGTTTACACTTTCTTTTGAATTTTTTCTTGCAGGACAATACCTTGCAAAGTACCATTACTAGTCCAGAGGATTCAAGTACTGTACAAGCCACTGCAGTAAATGAAGAACAACTCTTTGTTCTGTATGCCACTGTGCATCACCAAGAAGAATCAGATAATCCTACTCCTAATTGTTCAGTCAAGAACACCATAATCCACATAGAAGATAAATCAGACTCTGAAAATGAAAATTCTGAAGAGGCAGATGCTATGCCTTTTCTTCTAGAAATTTCAGATTCAGAGGATGATGAAGAAGAAGAAGCAGATTATTATTATACCATTGGAGGAAGAGAAGAGACCTTACCATACAGTGAGGATGACATCCTCATTGTCCCTTCTCAAGATTATAATGATGAAGGATATCCAAATGTGCTATCAGCTTACAAGAGAGTTGATCAGAAAGTGCATCCAGTGCAAGGAACATTCCCAGAGACTGCTAGAGTCACAAGGCAGTTTCCCCATGACCCCCTTGCCAATCTCCCTCAATTGCCAACACACCCTCCAACATTCACCCCTACCCAGAAACTCTCATTGGAACGTTTAGAGTTTCTCAATATCAATCATACAGGATTGTTATGGCCAGAAGAAGAGAAATTATTTGCTCATGTGATGTTCCTCAATCAAGAATCTATTGCATTTGAAGACAAAGAGAGAGGAACACTCAAGGATTCATATTTCTCCCCATATATCATGCCAGTAATCCCACATACCCCATGGGTATATCGGAACATCCCTATCCCCCCAGGAATTAGAGAAAAAGTCATTGAAGTCCTCAAGCTCAAGGTTGAAGCCAATGTATATGAAGCCAGTCAATCTTCATATAGATCCAGGTGGTTTTGTGTGTTGAAGAAAGATGGAAAGCTTCGAATTGTCCATGACCTGCAGCCTCTGAACAAAGTCACTATCAGAGATGCTGGACTTTTACCCATTATTGATGACTTTGTGGAGCCATTTGCTGGAAGGCAATGCTACACAGTGTTTGATTTAATGTGGGGATTTGATGCTAGGAAAGTCCATCCAGATTCACGCGATATGACTGCATTTTGGTCACCCCTTGGATTACTTCGCCTTACATCACTGCCCACTGGATTCACCAATTCACCTGCGGAATTCCAGAGATGCATGACTTTCGTTCTTCAAGATGAAATGCCTGAGATAGCTAATATCTTTATTGATGATTGCTCTATCAAAGGACCAGTTTCAAATTACCTGGACACAGAAGGAAAACCAGAAGTGCTCACAGACAACCCAGGAATCAGGAGATTCATCTGGGAACATGCTTGTGATGTACATCGCATAATGCACAGAATTAAACGTGCTGGAGCTACTTTTTCAGCCAAGAAGACACAGATTTGCAGACAAGAAGCTATTATAGTCGGACAGAAGTGTACCCCAGCAGGACGCATTCCTGAAGATGACAAAGTTTCAAAAGTTCTTAGTTGGCCACCACTTAAGACTCCCAGAGATGTCAGAGGATTTTTGGGACTCTGTGGCACAGTTCATGTTTGGATTCAAGATTATTCCCTTCTTGCAAGACCTCTCACAGAATTAGTTCACAAAGGAGCAGAGTTCATTTGGGATGAAAGGAGACAAGCAGCCTTTGATACTCTGAAGCAAAGAGTATCATCAGCTCCTGCTTTAAATCCCATTGACTATCATTCAGACAACCCTGTCTTTTTATCAGTTGATAGCAGTGCTATTGCTGCAGGATTTATTCTTTCACAGATTGATGACAATGGAAGACGCCGCCCAGCTCGTTATGGATCACTACCCATGAATGAAAGAGAGTCTAGATATTCCCAGCCCAAATTGGAATTATATGGACTCTATCGCGCATTACGTCACTGGCGAATTCATCTTATTGGAGTGAAGAATTTGCATGTTGAAGTTGATGCTAAATACATCAGAGGCATGCTCAATGAACCTGATCTCCGACCCAATGCCGCAATCAACAGATGGATTCAGGGAATCCTTCTTTTTGATTTCAAATTAATTCATGTCCCAGCAAAGCAATTTAAAGGACCAGATGCCCTCTCCAGGAGAGAATTAGCAGAGGATGAAGAAATAATAGAACATGATGATTCCTGGCTGGATGACATTGCACTGCTCATTCATGTCCCAGACCCTCACCAAATCAAGAGATATTGTTTCTCCACTCCCACAAAATTGCCATACAAGACTAGCACACTCCCATCCTCAAATGCTCCTAGTTCAAAACAGGAGAAAATACTTCAGGATGTATATCATTTCCTCTTCACCCTAGAAATGCCTCCTACAGAATCTTTGCAGGCTCGTAAAAGATTTCTGAAGAAGGTTTCGGAATTCTATCTTAAAGCAAGAGACATGTTCAAGAGAAATGGAAAACGATCTCCTTTATTGGTTATCATGAACCCAAAGAAGAGAGTAGCCATTCTAACTCAGGCTCATGAGAACCTAGGACATAAAGGAGAACATGCAGTATTCGATTTAGTACGACTTCGTTTCTATTGGCCACACCTTAGGTCAGATGTTCGCCATCATGTTTCATCCTGTCATGAATGTCAAATTCGTACCTTAAAGAAGATGGAGATATCCCCTACCATTTCTACTCCCACCACTCTATTCCAAAAGGTTTACATTGATGTGATGTCTATGCCACCATCAGGAGGATTCAATTTCATTGTTGCTGCCCGTGATGATCTCTCAGGCACAACTGAAGTTCGCGCCATTCGTTCCAACAATTCCCAGAACCTAGCAAAGTTCTTCTGGGAACAGATCTATTGTCGCTATGGAGCCATTGGTCATGTAGTCACAGACAATGGAAGCGAAGTCAAAGGTGCATTTGAAATCCTACTTCGTCGTATGAAGATTCCTCAGGTTCGCATCACACCTTACAACAAACATGCCAATGGAGTAGTGGAACGTGGACATTTCACATTAAGAGAAGCTATTGTCAAATCTTGTGACAAGGACAAATTTGGAGGAATTCGAAACTGGCATAAGCATGTTGAAGCTGCTATGTTCGCAGATCGAATCACAGTTAGTAGTGTGACAGGATATTCACCCTACTACCTCCTACATGGAATGCACCCTCTCCTACCATTTGATCTTTCAGAAGCAACCTTTATGGTTGAAGGCTTTCGTTCAGGCCTCTCTACCTCAGAATTGCTGATGCTCCGCATCAGGCAATTAGAAAGGCATCAAGAAGACATAGACAAAGCAGCTACCACATTGGAACAAGCACGTTTCAGATCAAAATTGCAATTTGAACGCAGATTTTATAAACGCCTGCAGAAACGCAATTACGAATCAGGAGAATTAGTTTTAATTCGGAACAGTAGACTGGAGTCTACTGTAGGAAAATTCAAGACTGAACCACGTTATCTTGGACCCTTTGAAGTTGTTCAGAGAACTCCCAAAGGGAACTACATATTGAAAGAACTAGATGGAACCGAACATGCTGAACGTTACGCCGCGTTCAGAATCTTGCCATATATTTCTCGGAATCACCCATTCCTTCTAGACCCGATTGATCCAGAAGATTCAGATAATCCCATGGATTCAAGCTCAGACCATGATTCCCCTAGCGAACCCGATTCCATTCATTCGGATAAAAATACATCACACCAGTATTAATGGAAGAAATAAAATACGATATCGCGCCATGCTTAGTCCAAGAAATAATGAAGAAATGTGTATGGAAAGGAGATGTAAAAAGAGACAGACAAACAGTGACCCCACCCAGATCCTAGAAGCCAATCCCAGATATTCCACCCCTGCTACACGCCCAGAGACCAGTGTACCGCTCTATGGAAGGACATCCCCCGTTCCCACCTCCCATCGTTTGCCGGAAACGAACGTACAATCGTTGAAGCTCGGAATTAGAAAAATAACGCAAGACTAGGCCAAGAAATAGTTAATGACAAGAAAAGTGTTTACAAAAGAACGACTCACCACCCTTTTTCGAAAAGGGGCCGTTGTTTTTTTAGGAGAATAAATAATTGGGGCAAGCAGAATTCATAGCCGTGGATAGTTACGATTCCCTGGCAGCGGAATAGCAGGAGAAAAGGAGCTGGCGCTCGAACGCGCAGGACAAAGCTGAGGAAAAAGGGGAACGCAAATGTCAGTCTAATATACGCTCCTACCCATCAAACACATGGCACACATGTGCTCAGCAACCATATGACCAGAAGCCTGGACCGAATTGTGGCGCATCACACATCAGACCCTTAGAATTCCCAAACTGGAAATTTGTTACCAATTGACAAATCGGGACACATCAATCAATTACCTAATGTAGACTATGTTGCCGCAGGCATGCAACTAGCCTAAAACAGAACCATTGGACCAATATGCCGGACATGCCAAATGCATTCATTACCGAACCTTTTTATTTTTTTGAACGCTACAAGTAGTGTTCTTCACATTCCTTACTATCATACCTTCTTCACTCAATTCATCAAACACCTCATTCACTATGTTCTCTCAATTTTCGAATGAAGTGTCCAGCGCTACCATCAGCCCCTTTCCTATTGCCATTACTAGACGTCATCATGTCCACTTGACGCCCATAACCGTCCCTGATCGAATCTACACACCTGTTCCCCATCCCCGCATTTATCCTACCCAGTATCACATACGTCACACTTATCCCAATCAAGAAACCGTATACCTCAGTGTAGCACTTCTCAACAAGATCCAGAAGCCCCTTCTTCAAGGAGTCAATGTTTGGCTTCTTCGCTATACTCCGCCTAAGCAGATTACAATTGGAATGCATGTTACTGGATCTATGGGAGCAGGAGATGTAGAAAGAATTTGGACCATCAGGAATGGTTATGTTATTTTTCTTTGCAGCACGATCTTCGGAACTCGTTTTTTATTAGCCGTCCCTCAATATTGGACTCAAGAAGGTCAGGAGGACAGGACTGTAGGAATCGCTGAGGCTGCAAGGAACTGGCTCGATTCTCTACAAGTGCTATTCTGCACTTGATATTTTTTTGAAGCACCCCCATGTTCCTTATTTTTTATTTGTTTTTTTTGTATTATCATCAACTCGAATCAACGCTCCGCATCCCTCACTGCTCTCTGACTAAGTCCAGAAAGTCAGACAAGAAATGATGTTTATCCTCCCTGTAAACCCTCATCCTCAGAAGCCATCATCAGCATATGGAATTCACCCCCGCCGTCGCTACTCCCATATTCACCACAGAATTCTTCCATCACAACAATTTCAATTCACATTCACCTTCCCATCGGATTTAGAGGACAAATTTATATTGTTCATTCTGGAGTCCAGAATGACCCAAGAACACATCCGAAACAATAATAGATACACAAGATGCCTTGCATAGACAATCTCACAAGCATCTTGGTGATGGGAGGAATGATTTCATTATTTGAAGAGTAGCAACTGGGGACAGTTGATTTTTCTTGTCTTGTGCGAATGTCATGATCCAAACAGGATTCGGATCAAAACATAGTAATATGCTGTCACTAGTCACCATCCCTACAGCACACATCACATTACAAGGACCATTCATACTGGAATGCCCCCATCTGCATATGGAGTAGAAAGGAATACCCTTATCTGCATATAGGACACACAGGAAATCCTTATCTGCACATAGGACATACATGAAACCCTTATCTATACAAGGGACATGCAAGGAAACCCTTATCTACAGAAGGGACATGCAAGAAAACGCAGAAGAAATGAAGGAATACCCTTATCTTAACTGATAAGGCCCCCAAAACATCTTATCAGAGGCCAAAGAAGCACAAGAAGCACAGCCACATCCTTATCTCCAATCATAGAGATAACACATGCCACCCATCATTCCCTGATCAAGAAGCACATCACATTTCA
This sequence comes from Hygrocybe punicea, assembly GCA_963556145.1. Classification (NCBI taxonomy): domain Eukaryota; kingdom Fungi; phylum Basidiomycota; class Agaricomycetes; order Agaricales; family Hygrophoraceae; genus Hygrocybe; species Hygrocybe punicea. The sequence goes on along the minus strand of OY744468.1, from coordinate 5,209,570 downwards.
TATCAATTGATCAAATACAGCCCAGCCCAGATCTTATCTTTTTCTTAACTGATAAGGATACACACATGGCATGGCATCAATTGATCAAGAAGCACAGCCTCAGGAAGATGATTCTAGAAGCATAGCCTGGCACAGCCCTTGCCTTTGATTCACACACCCAAGATTGGACCAGCAACATGACTCACTCCCATCAAATGTGACTCATTGGTCTATCCATGACAAATTATGACCCTTATGACATACTCATGACCCCCCATGACTCATTATGACCACCCATGACTAATTATGACTATTTCTGACTCATTATGCCCCCTCCTTTGATTATAATACCTATGTGACTCATTAATTGACTCTGTATGAGTCACAAACCCATGCCTTCCTTTCTTATGACTCCTTATGAGTCATAACCCCCCATGCCTTTCATCATTATGACTCCTTATGAGTCATAAACCTATGCCTCTCCTCTATATGACTCCCTATGAGTCATATCCTATGCTCTCCATTTCATATGCCATTCTATGACTCAGTATGACTCCTGCTGTAGAATAGGTATATATAGAGCCCAGTTTCTGCTGGAGATGGCTCAGTCACCTAATCTGACAGGCCCAGTCACAGGACAGTCCCTCTCCCAGATTCTGATTCACCCCTCTGTGTTTGTTTGTATTACTTGTGTAGTAGTACTTCAAATACCAATTGCAGTTCAAGTCATCATTCATTTGTTTAAGGATATCAATTGCAGTTATATTGATACTCCCTTATTACTTGTTTGATATATATTCTTTGTGTTCTGTCACGTAGTACAGTCACATTCATTTTCTTTCAAGTTCTATTGATCATCACCAAAGATATCCCAGTACTTTATTCTGCACTAGTAGCCAATGTGCGTTTGAAGCTTCGGAATAAAGTCCGATATCTTGATTATCAATTCTACTTGCCTATTGTTCAGTTCATTCATTCTGTACATAGTATTTTGTCACACCTCCCTTTTGTTTGACATCTACTGTTACATCGCCCATCGCCCATTGTCTATCACCCATCGTCCATAATCTATCGCTCATCTCTATTGTACCTCTGCTCATTGTATACTTGCTACTTGTATACTTGACTGTTGTACACTTGTTCATCTTACACTGTTCATACTTGCTTGAGTTATTATCCGCTTATACTCTTGCATACCTCTTGTCACTCAAAGTCTTTACCTTTAGTAGGGAAGACCTCACTGTTCACTCATCCTCTATAAGTCATACATCTGACTTATATTATTGTTAAGTATTTGTTGTATCCCTCAAAGCTAACCTTTGAAAGGATTCACACCACAACCCCACCACCCAACAGGAATAACCCAGAGTTATAGAAGAGCTAAATCCTTGTTTCCAAAGGACAACAAGGTAATTTCCCGATCAACGACGCACTCCGGAAACCCTTGGTGTGGATTTGTTCAAACACTTCCCACGCAAAACAGCGTATTGTGTTTGTCTTCATAAGGGCTATGTGGAGCAGGTTCTGCATCTGCGTCCATTTCAGATGAATGGTATTCATTTGTTTTGGTGGTGGCCACACATGGACCGTTCGACAAAGCTCCTCGATTCCAGCCAGGAAGCTTGACACATTTTCCAGCGTTATACCATATTGATTACCGCTATAAACTCTTCCATCAATCAAAGACCGGATGGCAATTATTTAAACCCTCACATGTATGACATTCCCATGTCAACTCCACCAAAGACACAATTGGCTGATTTGAACTTTTCCCATGTTTCGTTTTTTCGATTGTATTGGAGCATCGCATGATGGAATTCTGGCCAAAACATGTATTTAACCTGGAATCGTTGTGCTGGTGTACTGAGATCATCACATTGCCAATGCTGCATTCGCATGGCCACATAAACCTATTGATTATAGATTGCATCACGTATAAACTTGTGTAGATCACCAAGGCAAAGTACATACCCATTCCTGAATGCAAACCCCATAACGAGACTTGTGGTTCTTGATGCTATGTATAAACCCTTCAAGGTGTGAAATGGTATCGTATTCCTTCTTTGATATTGTGGTTGTAACAAACGCCAGGTCGTTTGTTGCAGCAGCTTTGCTAACAATGCATGTCGTAGGATCAAGAACAAAGATAATTCGGAAGACTCAGTTGTCGTTTGCAGTTGGCGCTATTGTATTCATTGGGGTATAATCCATTTTGACATCGGAGGGAGATGGTGAGCGGGATGGTGGCAATAGCGAATGCTCCTCATCCGTAGGATTTCGGATGCCTTGAGAGTTCTCTATGAACCTCCGGCCAAGACACACAGACTGTGGGCAGATTCCAGATGAGATACAATTCGGGTGTTTCAATGCTGATCCACAATGTTGCTGACAGGAGCTCCCTTCTTTGTTCCAAAGGATGGTTCGTGTCTGTACTGATGTGCATTTTCGTCCTGGACAGATATGGGCACAAACTTCGTAGCCAAATTCCTGAGCTCTAGGCATATTTCAAAACTACAGAAATGAAGGTGTGTAAATGATTTGATAATGTGAACTATGAAAGGTACCAGATATGGGTATTTGTTGCTGGAGTTGGTCACGAGGAAGTGTGTTATCCAAGTTTAAGTTAAAGTTGCTGACTATATAATGATCGGAACCAGGTCACGTGACAATAACATATAACAGGTAATGTGCTTACAATAGGTAAAGTATGGTGAATCAAGATTTAATTGCTTGACAAATGCATGTCGAGCGATATTTGGTAGGTTTGAAGTGTTTTCAACCATCTCAGTGAAATTTTTCTCAACTATCTCATGCAAGGGCATGTCAAGAGAAATCCGTTGGATTTGCCATAAATAAATATTATTATCCTGATCTTTGATATGTCATCTAGTGCCATCAATATGAATATCAAGAGGAATGCTAATGTTGGAATTATACTTTATATGGGTTATAAATGATAGACATAACAATATTCACCTATTGTAGCTGATACACATGAATGAATGCCTATTGGACAAGCAGAATATTGTTAAGTTAGCTATGTAGATGTTGTTTCAGGACTTAGCATTGTTATTCATATTGGATTGGCCCGCTGAAAACATCTTGAACAGTATTTTCTGGCATTCACTGCATAGACAGGCAAATATTATGATCAGGAGAGCGTTCAAATGTAGTGTAACATCAGATGTAGCACGAATCCTGAGAGCCTGATCTTTTCTGTGTAATTACAATTGTTTCTGTGTAATTACAATTGTTTCTGTGTAATTTCAATCGTTTTTGTGTAATTTCAATCTGTAGTCTTTAGACATTTTCTCGATTTACACTTTATATCATCTCAACCCAGTATTATGTTCTTCGGGCAAGCCAAACGTTCTAAACTCACTCGGTGCAACCTGAACAACATTGCGGGTGATCAGATAAACATAAGTAAGTTTACTAACCATTTATGGCATCGTATTAACATATTTTTAGCAATCACCGAATTATCAAATGACCGTTCCGAGGCGAGGCGGGAAAGAAGATTGCGAAAGGCGGCGCAACGGCGTGAAAGGGCTTTGCAACAAGAGATCGAGAGGTATGTCGTAACAAACATTCCAAGACCACGGTTGACGCTTCCCGATAGTGTTATCGTGATGGTCCTGGCGTTTGTCTTAGGGTTCCTCATTGCTGTATGGAAATTGAAGCAGGAGTAAACAACTGGAAATTCCATCACAATGTCAGCTTTACTCTTTATTGTACATAATTTTAAAATAGCCTATAAAACGATACTAAGCAACTATTGTAGCAATAACAAAGAAAACCGACAATGCCTTGTTGATCGGTCCGGATCGTTTGAAAGTTAAGTGTGTGTCAACCCAAATACCAGGCATAATACATTGCAACATTTTTTTTACAGTTGTTGTGGCTTGCCGAACGGTTGACGAACGAATCGAACGCCGTTCGGCAAGTGCTTGTAAAGCCATCTAAGCAGTCACAAATATATTAATGCCTAAGTCTTGTCTTACATGTCTGAGTAGATACTTGTCAAATGTGTATTGCTTAGTATACAGTACCATCGACACAATGATTGCTGTAAATCTTCGCCCAGGTGTGTGATAACCCATAAGACATGTAAGACAAGATTTTGGAATTAACACATATTTATATGACTTAACAAGCACTTGCCGAACGGCGTTCGATTCGTTCGTCAACCGTTCGGCAAGCCACAACTTCAAAAAAAATGTTCCTGCCCAAATACCAGGCATAATACATTGGATTATATTATCCAGCAATAATTGCGCAATAGTACTGCATACGGAGCAATACCCATTTTGCAATCGTTCACCAAGCCATTTACCATGCATTAGTGTACTTGTGCTTAATGAGAATCTGCCAAATGGTGCTTCCATGACCTGTTCGTCAACCGTTCGGCAAACCACAACAATTCTCAAAAAGATGTTGCTGCCCAAATCCCATATAGAATGCATTCTCATACAATTGGTGATAAGATTCAGCAACAAACAATTTTAATAAGGATGCCGCTGCACTAACAGTTTTAAATATGGTTTGTCATATGTTTGGATGCTGGTATGCATGTTCTGTGACCATTATACAACTCCCTACTTGACATATATCTGACAAGCCATGTACAATGGGATTTTCGGATTTTCGCCTGCCGACATCGTCTGTATAATAGAATATTACAAAAACCTGAAGGCATGACATGTTAATGAGGAGTACCACAAAGGTTTTAAGTACTACTACACATCTATATAAGCTGCATAACAAAACCCATGAACCTGTACAATTTTTGAAAACTGCTACAAATCTCTTGCGGTATTACAAATACCTGAAGAAGCACTCCAACAAATTCTTTCAAGTATATTCCACGTTCCTTTGATGGACTTCTACAAATGTTTTAAACTACTGTGAGGAATACTTTAACATCCTATTACAAAAATCTCGGCACAGTAAGTATTACAAAAATTTTGGTGGTAGTACAAAATATAGTCTTCATAGATACAAATACCAAAGGCCTGTGGATGTTGGAACAGAATACATATACCCCATTAATCCCTTTGATCGATATTCATATTTTTGAGACACCTCCTTGTCTCCACGATATCATCCACATTATCGTCTAGATAGTCGTAGCCTACTCTGCGTTTGATTGAAATTCTGGATAATGGAGTGGGAGCGTATACATTTGTGTTCTTTCGATTCATGGCCGCATCCTGAGAGAGTGTACAAATTAGTGGACATCTGAATTACAGCAAAGATATGAACGATACCTCTGTAAAGTCACTTTCAACCAACGCCAATGATTGCAGGCATAAAATCATCTTGAACTTGTCTCCCCTCACAGGAACCGCCGATACGGTGAATTGAACCTCAACGATATCACCAACTCTGAAGCAAATAGGATTTCCAGGCACAAAGCTAATATGTTTTTTCTTTTAATCTGGGTATTTGTATCATAATGATCAAACACTCACTGAGATCGATTCCCACTTGACTCCAACTTGAAATAAAGGACCCGGTTGTCCATTCCATGGAAATATCTTGCATTGGCCATGGACGTTAGGATGCCTTTGGGATCAACATTGTGGTCGAATGGGATTTCACGGGAGGTGTCATTGGATCTGCGATCAGTAAAATATCGGGTTCCTATTGCTAATGCGGTGTATTCCATGTAGGTAGCTGGCATAAAGTCCTGTATGGCACGTTCGGGGAAATAACGAGCTAGCTTCCGATGCAGAATATGAAGGTTATCGATAAAGGAATTGAAGCCTGTGGTATTAAGACCTGTAACGATAACGCTTTGACAGATAAATGGGATTTGGCGTTCGGGTGGACTATTGGAGTTCTATAAAGTATTCTTGTAATATAAGATATATTACCCTTACATTGTTGTGATGGGTGGTAGATCCTTCTTTGCCAATATTGCTTGCAGGCTTAAGACCAATTCTTCTGGTTCCGTTGTATCTGTCGCCGGCAATGTAAATCTCCAGCAGTTTGGGCAATTGTTATGTATGACATTGACATTCGAAATCTGTGCATATGATCAACATGATAATCTTTTCAGTGTGATTACTGACATTTGCGGAATTCGCTAGTTGAGTATCATCGTCATTTAATCGTGTGGCTATGAGGCTTTCCAAGTATTTGGCTGTCAATGTCATATCAGGGATGAGTGAATGTATGCGTATGTATGGCTCACATGCGTCTGCAAAATTATAATGGTCGTCCATCATTGAATATGGAAGAAAAAGTTGATTGATATAGAGAAATACTTTTCTCGGAATGTACGATTATATCCTGATCACATGCTTCAGCACAAAATACACATGTGACATTTTCATTCTCAATCTTCTGATTATAGGTATTGTGTGGATGTCGTTTAGCGTTTCTGCATTTACGTTTGAAACAGAATACGTTTGCACAGCCAGCTACGGTGCCGCAATATCTTGATCCTTTTGTTGTTGTAGCCCCTGTACCGATTTGATTGTATTTGTCAGCCAAGCCGATATGTATCGAACTGGCAATATCTCCTTTTGGTTAGCGAATTTCTATTTATGAACGAACTTAGTCATCCCAGCATTGATCGAGCTCATCCATCATTTCTTTCGCCAAAGAGGTTGCTGTTTCATCGAAGTCCGGTCATCCTGGCATTGGTTAACAGCCTATCCATCATTTCTCCTGCTCAGACTGTTTCCGGTTTATTGAGACCCGGTTATCCCGACATTGATTAGGAGCTAACGCACCCTCCGCCCGCTCAAGATATTCCGCGTTTATTGAGACCCGGCCACCATGACATTGATCACATGTTAATCCTTCATTTCCTTTAGTCAACGATATCCGGTTTTCATGAATCCCGGTTATCCCGGCTTTGATAACACATCCATCCATCATTTCTTCCACTCAAAAGGTTCCATATTTGTGGTGTTGTAGCATACACCAGCATATCAGGTGATTGGTCATCGGGATGTGATATGTCCTATTGTTCATCCTCCACACAGGTGGATTTAAAGTCGAGGAAACATTCAGCTATGCGTTAGTTCCTCTTGTTTCAATGCCTCCCAAGAAGTCTGCAACCGCTAAACCGAATTCAAAGCTCAGATCGAGGGCTCCTATGTAACCTCATATGTTTCCTGTCTGTTCCGTCACTGATCCGTTTAAATACCAGGCGTGTGGCAGTGGGGAAGAAGGGGAAACATGCTGCTGCCAAATGGGTCGATGATGATGTGTATGTACTCACATATGAATTGTGTTACATTCTCCTAACGTTTGGACAGTGTCGCTCTATCGGAGGCAGAGGATGATATTATTAGCATTCGAAGCATTGGCAGTGTTGTAGTTTCCAAAGCGTCTAAAATGTTTGTAGAATTCTTCATTTCTACTTTGCTTTGTTAATATATTCCGTTAATTAGGCCTACCAAGAAATTGTCCGAAACCAAAGCGAAGTAAGTCATTTAATATGACATGTATGTCTTATGATGCTAATTGCTTTTCTTTTTTTTCCAGAGGAAAACGACGCTATCTTTCACCATCGCCCAATATTATAGACATCGACAATGATGTGTAAATATCATGTTATTATCTATCTGTCTTGTTCATCATTCAGTTCTCATCGTTAGTGATACATATTCTCCCTCCAAGAAGCAGAAATCCAGTCATCATAAATTGGATGACCTTGAAAACGCTGATGATGATGAAGGCGGCGATTCCAAGTGAGTTGACTTGTCCGCCTTTGATGACATCTAGCTTATGCTGGACATTCTAGGATTCGTACCAAGGTCAAATTCGGTTTGACCAAGAGGTCTGATGATGTGTTCCGGTATGTATTGTGAAATTATCTATGCATTGGTATGCGCGTTCCTTACATGTGAATGATGTCAGCACCTCCAAAGCTACGACATCTACCTTTACCAAGACTGCGGTGGTTGGTGACAGTGATGATAACAAAGAGTCTAGTAGCAATGATGGAGAGGTGAATTATTTTCAGCACCAGATCACCAGGTGCGTTTGACCTAGTCTTAACATGATCTTTTCATGATGAACATCCTGTATTAAGTTTACCATCTCCGGATGTCGATGAGTCCAATATTGGAAATCGAGATGCACAGCTTATCGATACCTATCAGGAGTGTGTAAACATCAAGTATGTATATGTACTTCATTCAATATATCCATGATATACTGAAGCGAATTCAGGGCGGCGGCAATGGTATCTTGGTCCAGTGCCATTGGAAATGGCAATCCGGAGTTTAGCCAAATCCTTTCCAACGTTTATAAGATCAACAGAGAGTCAGTTGTTTCGATATCTTCAGAATGATTATAGTGATTAAATTTCGTATAATGCAGTTTGTTGTTTTCTGCCATCACTTTCATTCGCTCTGGCAAATATTCGAATCTTTCTCGTGATGATCCAGCCCGAATCTCTACAGGTGGATTTGGGCGAAACTTCTTCCATGCTGTTGGAGGAGGCGATCCAACTATCTTCACATCTGTCATCATGGTGGAATCCTGTTACCTGGACGAACCAAAGGTGGGTAGTAACATGAAACCTGTCAAGGTTATCCAGGGCGCACTGTTCCAAGGCGAGTGGGAGCGATATATTGGTGCAATTGGAATGGTAATCGGTGAGGCGGAATTTCGAGCACAACTATTCAAGGACTTTGTGTCCTTCGCAACCACTTCTGCAAGTGCAATGGACGTATCTCCGAGTAGTACGTCTAATATTAACTTTTAATGACTAACTTAAATCGGGTTGTACAGAGGCATCGCCTTCCAAATCGGGGAAACTCAGCCCCTTCACTCGTCGGGCAGCGCCATCCTATCAAAAGGCAGTAGGGATGACCACAGGTTTGGGTCAACCCGCGGTATTACCAAAACGGGTTGCACGGGTATGGGTAGGGTGTTTGGTTTCGTCACCCGTGACCATACCGTGACCCGTACTAGTGTTGCCGTAGTTCGGTTCCGAACCTAGCCGAACCCGGTTCAAACCCCGAACCAAACCCGGGGTTCAGTCTAAGTTCAGCCAAATGCTGAACCGGACCACAGGTTCGGTTCAGGGTTTCGAGGCCGGCCGGATTTCCTGAACGGCTCCAAACCGCGTCCAAACCGCGAACGCGGATATTTTTAAGGTATTTATTTCATTTGTTTTTCGTATTTCTTTACCTACTTTTTCGTGTTAAACAGTATCATGTGACCATTACACGAAGGTTTCTTCACCAACAACAACAACGCAAGGCCAATGAACGTGACACAATGTCGCGTTCATGGACACAGGTAAGTTTTACCATTTATCTTAACTTTACTAATATTATCTGTTACAGGAAACTCAACCGCGACCACATCGCGAGCACACCACCACGGCACAAAATGGATCCCAACACCAACGCGATGCCAACGGACGCGGGACAGCCGCAACACCACCACCACCACCACCACCACCACCACCACCAGCGGCGGCGGCAACTGCAACGGCAATGGCAACGGCAACCAGGCAACGACGACGGCAACAGCCAGCAGCAGCGCCGGCAGCAACGGCAGCAGCAGCAGTGACAGCAGCAGCGGCAACAGCAGCAGCAGCAGTGACAGCAGCAGCGGCAACAGCAGCAGCAGCAGCAGCAACGCCGGCAGCAGCAATGCCGGCAACAGCAGCAGCAGCAGCTGCTGCATCAAGCCATCCAACGCGGGACAGCGGCAACACCAGCGACGGCAACAACAACGGCAACGAGAACCACGACGGCCAGCAGCAGCAGCAGCAACGGCAACAGCCACAACAGCAGCAGCAGTGGCAGCAGCAACGGCCACGGCAGCAGCAGCAACGGCCACGGCAGCAGCAGCAACGGCCACGGCAGCAGCAGCAACGGCCACGGCAGCAGCAGCAACAGCCACGGCAGCAGCAGCAACGGCCACGGCAGCAGCAGCAACGGCCACGGCAGCAGCAGCAACGGCCACGGCAGCAGCAGCAACGGCCACGGCAGCAGCAGCAACGCCGGCAGCGGCAGCAACAGCAGCAGTGGCAGCAGCAGCAGCAGCAGCGGCAGCACCAGCAGCAGCAGCAGCAGCAGCAGCAGTGCCGGACGGCTCCCCCGCAGCCCATCTACCTCGCGAAGTGCAGCGCCGTATCAATTGATACATGCCTGCCATTCGCGAGGAGAACAGAGCTCACGGGGTGAGCCCACCTCGACGGCTATGACCAAGGGCGAGCAAGCACGCGGTGACCAGATGACCGACCAGAACAGTCAAAGGAAGGAGCATGGAAGCGGCCGGGTGGTGCTCCCACTTCCCGGCCTAGGTAAGTCTCAATTTCTGATCAAGTAATGAACTGTAGCTAACTACGCTATGACAACAACAACAACAGCATGGGGCAACAGCACGCAACGACAACGATGCGTCGCCCTCTCGTCCACCTCACAGACACGCAACAACAACAACGTGTCACCCTCTCGTCCACCTCGCGGACATGCAACAACAACAACGCGTGCCCCTCTCGTCCACCTCGCGGACAAGCAACAACAACGACGCACCCCCTCTCGTCCACCTCGTGGACACGCAACAACAACAACAACGCGTCCCCCGGCCTGGGCCCTTGTCCACCTCGTGGACACGCAACAACAACGCGTCCCCCTTCGTCCACCTCGCGGACATGCAACAGCGACGACGGCGACGCGTCCCCCTCTCGTCCCCCTCTTGTCCACCTCGCAGACGCGCTACAACACGTCCGACGGCACATGCCCCCCTCGTTCCCCATGTTGATCACCTCGCGGACAAGCATGTTGCGTCAATTGATGCCAGCGCTGCATCTGCAAGGTTGCAGAGCGGAACGGGGGCTGTGGTGGACGGCGGGACGCGACGGTACACCACAGGTAAGGTGTACCGTCGTGACCCATGGATGTTCAGGTGCGGTGCGGGTCAAAACCGCCCCGGGTAAGGTGTTCATGGGTACGGGTGCGGTGTCAGCCGAGCCGACCCGTTCAAGACCCATGGTCATCCCTAAAAGGCAGCGCTGTCTTTTCACAATATTGGTAAGTGCTCATGGATACAGAATAGCTGTGTTTTAAAGGAATGATAGTGCCCATGTTCGATGGATGAAAGGTCAAAACGGACTTTGCTACAACGCTGAAGACTCTCCAACAGCTTCCACATTTCCCGCATGACATTCCAGCTGATTCCTGTGTCGTTGTTGGGCATACGATTAGTACTTTCAAGTGTGCGGAGGACTTGATAAAGAGCATCTCCCTCAATGTTCAATGGGTCATGGTGTTGGGAGTGCCGAAATGATGTCCTGGTGACATCAAATATCATTGCTTTGTAATCTGTAAACCTCGTCAACGTCGATATGTGCCCTATGAATCGCCTGAAAGCCTAGAAAATTGTACCGAAGGCAACAACGTATTATGACTGCTCAACCTAGTCAAGGTAGTGTTGATGTCATGTACAGTGGTGGTTAAGGATTAGCATGGTTGCTAATATATTGCTTAGGTGGCTCACCATGTACTTATTGCACGGTGTTCGGCCTGTTTACCGACTGTTCTGCAAACCACGACAATTGTGAAGAAAGCGCTGCTTCCCAACTATGAGACAGAATGGACTGTTCTATGTCCAGCAACAAATGTGGCCATAGTGCTGCCTACCGAGCAATACTTATTCAACAATTGTGTACTAGCACTGGATTATGTTTGAGTGCTTATATGGCTTACCAAACACTTGCCGAATGGCGTTCGATTCGTTCGTCAACCGTTCGGTAAGCCATAACAATTGTAACAAACATGCTGCTGCCCAAATTCCAGCCAGAATGGATTGTCCTATATTGAATGACAATGTCTAGCAAGCCATTGTACTGCATGCCAAGCAATACTTATTCAACAATTGTGTACTAGCACTGGATTATGTTTGAGTGCTTATATGGCTTACCAAACACTTGCTGAACGGCGTTCGATTCGTTCGTCAACCGTTCGGTAAGCCATAACAATTGTAACAAACATGCTGCTGCCCAAATTCCAGCCAGAATGGATTGTCCTATATTGAATGACAATGTCTAGCAAGCCATTGTACTGCATGCGGAGCAATACTTATATAACAATTATCTACTAACACTGGATTATGTTTGAGTGCTTATATGGCTTACCAAACACTTGCCAAACGGCGTTCGATTCGTTCGTCAACCGTTCGGTAAGCCACAACAATTGTAACAAACATGCTGCTGCCTAAATTTAGTAATTGTTCAACTAAATTCCATATTTTCTACTACCTTTGTGATATCTGAATCACGTCAGCATCAATGTTCTACGCCTAAAGGGGATTTATCTATCACCATAACGTTGCCAGACGGCTTTGAATTGTAATGATAAATTTTAGTATTTTAGTGAGGTTCACATAAAGGTGACTGAAACCAGTACCCATGTTATGATACTGGTAAACGCCAAATATTTCTGAAGCATATGATAATCAGATATTCTTATTCGTTTACTCTAGCCTCATCTGCCACATCGCCAATGCAAACCCTAACGCAAAACCAACAACAACTAAAATAACCCTGTTTTGAATTATTAGCCATCGACCTACAACAATTCTCTAGACCATACTGTTCGATTTCGTATCTGAAACGCGCCTCTCACCATTCCACGGCCCATCTCAACTGTCTCTCTCGCCTTGCCTCGGACCAGTCATTTGATCGGTCTACAATCACTACTAACATATTAATTTGAATTCATATCAAATAATAAAACTTACGTATATTGATTTGGTCTCCTCCGATGTCATTTAGTTGGCATTCATGCAACTTCGGGCGTTGAGCTTCATTGAAGAACATAGTATATGTATAAGATATTATATGTTTACAATCGAGTAATAAGATGTAAATTAAGTAAGTGTATCAAACAACTATTTAGAACACAGCGGTGCAATGCTAATATTTCAGACAATTGGACTACGTATCATCATTCAATAGTTTTATTCACTGAAAATCTGTCGGATATTGCTTAGAAGATATATTTACTCAGACAGACATCAAACCGCCCAAATACATTCGATAGGTGTAATTCTAAATTTGTACAACATCAGGAAAACACCTTTCCACTTAACGTGACTTAATGTGACTTAAACTGTGACTTAAGACATTGCCCAGTATTAATATCTGATGTCACTGACTCTCAAATACCTCTATAATGATATTCTACCAATGTTAGACTAACAAAATGGATTGTCCTACATTGAATGACAATGTCCAGCAATGATTGCAATCTATACTACGATTAAGAAGAACTCAAATCGTACTCTACATGACTTGCAATCTCCTTGAACAATAAACAGTAAGAAGTATACTAACCCTTACATTCCGAATAGATTAAAGAAAATCGAGATTGTCTAATGTTGGATGGAAACTAATTGCTACAGAGAGTCTGGAAGGAATGAACCAAAAAAAATTCAACTAACCTTTCGGTTGCGTTCAGATATATGAGATGAGAATACCGCGATACATAGATACATTGTCGATGCGTGTGAGCCTTCAGTTTATGTCAGACTGAAAATATCATGAACACAGGAAAATCTTTAAGACTGAGTATCCATCCTGATATATTTCATAATGGTGTGTTCAACACCCCTTGTATATCCGTCTCATGAGCAAAACCGTAATAAAAACAGAAAGCAAAGTATGTTTGGGTATGTTTTCTTCTATGTACAGCTGTATTCTGCATGTCATCCACGACACGGTGAACACGTGCCCTAAAACGTTGTCAAATTGGATCAGGTGATTCCGGTTGTTATTTATGTCTCCATTTGGCACACGAGGTTTGCCCTTTTCCACTTACCCGAAATTTTCTCTCCATTCTGCCCAAGCATTAAACTCTGCTCCTCCAATGGCTGTTCCTGTCATCAAAGTCTCCACCCCTGCCATAAACCCATCTGCCTTCAAATACTGGCCTGATACCGTGCCAAAGAAGATGCAGGAACTCCACACGATTTTCCAGATTCAATATATGGTTCCTGATGAGATACCAGCGGGATACAAGACTTCTGGTACCGTTCCAGTCTTATCATGCAATCTGTATATGATCAAAGCTCATCCTCACGATGTCGCCGCTCGAGGTGAAGTATGGCGCGAACTGCCGTCTCGATATGAGGAAGCACTACGATGCATCATATATCGCATGAACATGTATATATATGTAACAATGGCCATCGCTGACAAGAAGGCACCTCAATATTCACCAGAATATGTTAAACAAGATCAAGAGGCTACCGATATTCTTCGATGTTATCTGAAATACACCGACATTGTGATGGATGAAATATGGGATGAGGTGCTGAAGGCAACAGAGGCAAAGGAGATGAATAGTGATGGGCGCAGTACGGTTTTCGATGAGTGGCTTCTCAAAGAATATTATGTGAAGAAACATTCCCCTGCGGCGTTGGTACAACATGGTGCGATCAATACAGACATAATGCCAGAGGATCTTGGTATGTGTTCATCCACATCACAACAGATAAATTGAATATAGCTTTTGATAGACTGGGGCGAATACGATGACTCCGTTCCATCATGGCACAATGGTACCATTGTCGGATGGAAGTTCAATGGACAGGACGATGCCACCAAGCGTGCAATTATCCCTCGGGTCATCACATGGTGTAGAGAACACGATATCTCCATTAAAAACAGTAGGATCCACAACAGAGATTGCATTTTAGCAGTACCTTCATATAACCTACAGAGGATTCGGTCCCATCTGGTAAGGGAAAAGGAAAAGCAAAGGCGGTTTCGGAGGACAAGAAGAAGGATCATGTAACTGGTCTGCATTACCATTTTCCACTTTATATATATATAATGACATTGATCTTTGCCCTGTCCAGATGAAATGATGACAAAGGGGAAGAGCAAACCCAAACCCAAACCGAAGTCAAGTAAGCCACGTTTCTTTGACCCTGCTAATAATATCCAAGCTTCATCACTATAGAGTGCACAAGAGCATCAGAGATCGCAGAGGACGATGGTGGTAAGTGATTGAACGCAATATATGAGATTTATAATTTACAATGTCCATTCATAGAGGACATAAAGATGGAGAAAATCAAAACAGAGGTGGACAACCATGATTCCAAGTTTCGAAAACGTAAGTTCCATTATCCAACGTAATATATCCATTAAGGTATGGACAGCCATTGTTGAAGTCCCGAAGGTCTCCAAGAAATTGAAGACCAAAAAGTCGAAGTTGGAAACCATGACGCTGGACTCCTTGGAACAGGAGATCAGGACATCTGGACCGCTGGATTCGAATGATAAGACCAAGGACTCCGAGAGTGAGGTGCGGGATGAGCTCATGTCTGATGAACGCCCGAAAATGTCTCCAGGTGGTGGTGAGCAAATTGAGGATAGTGTTTTGGAGACGGAAAGGCAAAGACTTGCCAAAGCCGCACATGCATTGGATCTTGATGTCAACATGGAGGATCGCGATAAGCCGGCAAAAAAGAAGACAAAATTGTCAACTCTAGGTAACTTGTTCAGCATCATGTCATTATATACATTAATATATCTCCCATCTACGTCTAGCTTTGCATCCTGGCACGTGTGCGTCTTCGCGAAACACGTCAGCAACTCCAACGGAGCCAAGCGTCTCACCTATGGAGATGGATTGGGGCAATATTGTCCCG
This sequence comes from Hygrocybe punicea, assembly GCA_963556145.1. NCBI lineage: Eukaryota > Fungi > Basidiomycota > Agaricomycetes > Agaricales > Hygrophoraceae > Hygrocybe > Hygrocybe punicea. Next base: position 5,193,949 of record OY744468.1, on the reverse strand, counting down.
TCGCAAATTCACACCTCGGCCGCTCCAGTGCAATCCGCGACGCCACCCCCTAAGCTGTCCTCATCCAAATTGGATCCAGGATTGTAATTCGAAGTGAGTCCATAGGTTGATACGATCTGTGTCATATTTTACTAATGGTTTCTTCCATCAGATGTTGGTTGGTTGTGGCTTTAGGAACTGGGTCTTTCGTGCGCCTCTTCATATGTTTTTACCATCGCGAAATTTGTAGTTCTTGTTATATTCGTAAATCGATCGGTTCCCTGCTGTGATTAATGCATGATAAGAGAATATCCCAAGTCAAACAACCGAGAATGACAGTCACTAGTGATTGGTAAGTTGATTCAAATATTCTGTATTCTATGTGAGTATATGCATCATTGATCAAATGCTAGTTATGAAATCGACAGGCTAAGATTAACCTTACAGTTCATCTGTGGTGGCAATTGTCTAGCTATGTAGCATGTATCAGTATGTTTGTGACAGGTTAACAAGCACTTGTCGAACGGCGTATATAAATAGTGCTTATATGGCTTACCAAACACTTGCCGAATGGCGTTCAATTCGTTCGTCAACCGTTCAGCAAGCCACAACAACTTCAAAAAAAAATGTTGCTGCCCAAATACCAGGCAGAATGGAATGTCCTACGTTGCATTACATTATCCAGCAACGATTATGCTCAAATTCTTTCATGCTCCTTTCTAAATGCTTCTACCATCGCCTTTGAATTCAACATTTTTTGTACTTGTATTAAAACAAATTTATCTGTTGCTTTGAATAATGTACGACTAAAATAAGGAGAGAATTCGACAATACAATAAATGTTATCAATTAAAACATATAATGTATGTTCAGGGTCAAATTCCTTCTTGTAGATTATTGATTATAATCTCAGTCAAACGTCACATACAAAACACACCACTGCAGCCTATACCAATGCTATCTTGTTAATTTGCTAATTTGCTAATGGTAAAGAATAGGCAATGACGAAATCATTGCATCACGGGAAGCAACCAAATGGGAATAAACACAGCCTTCGGGCACAATATACAGTTTCAGAGAGCCATACAAATGGAGCGATCAAACTCGGCATGTTAATTGTTGTGATTCATGATCCGAACCACTAAACAAGTTAAATAGATATCACCAGATTTACTCTTGCTCTCACAAATCCACATGTATCTCAACAATATCATCTACACATGCTTTCTTGTCACTTCTTTACACATTCTTGCCAATGTAATACAATTTCCACAACTATGCCCAGGCCAACTCACGTACATCTCTGCTGAATCAATCGTCTTGCCTTTGGTATTGAGTTTGGTCCAGGAACCGAACGTATTTCAAGGTAAAGTCATAGGACATGAGCGCTCTATCCAAGAACTGGGTGATTTTAAAGAAGAACTCATAGAACATGAGTTTGCCCCAGATCAGGGCAGTTCAGCGATACCGATACAAATAAATGCTTCACGACTTCTAAAGTTCAATCAGACAACAAAAGATAATTTGAAACTTGATCCATTACACTTTTCGACAACAGTTAAGAATTCCACTTTCGAAATACAGATATATTCTATTGAATATGCCACATCATACTACTTACCTTCTAAATATCTTTTTGCTTTGTATTGTTTTATGAAACCTATCACTGTTCAATATCGTTGTCGGCTTATCAAGGCGTTACTCATGCAATGTCTCCTGAGACAACATGACTTCAAATTATATTTATTTCGATGTAATGCTATTGCTATGTCACAAGCAACCTTGCTGTGGATCACACTACAATTTGCAATCGCATATAGAAGATCATGCATGACTACGTTCAATTTGAATTTATTCAGAAACATGATAACATGTTTATATACAAAGTCTTTTAATAGGTTCCACTACATTGGAGGTGATAAATGACTGCCAACATTTAACTTTAATTTTCTCCAACCATTTATGCTGCCATTCAATAATATCAACCATGATTCTAGCTTATTATTCAAATACATCGGTCATATTGATCAACACACAGCCAGAATGTTGTACAGAAATAACAATGAATATATATGCGTTCAAATGCCTTTACATGAATATCTCCCACAATTGACAGTGAAGAATATTATAGAAATAGCAACAATACATAAGATATATTTGTCAAAAACAATGCAAAGGTTACATGGACAGGATCTACTTTCCATATTAACCGAGCATACATGTTCGGCTTGTAAAACGCATGTTTCTATTTTCCATATTCATGATGTTAAATCAAGTACAGAGCGATACATAAAATGGGCCAACAAGATATCCTCACATTTGGAAAAACAGTAAAGCAGATTACACTTTTGCCATAAAGAACAGTGTTATACTAAACCAGAGCAAGGAGTAAAACAAAACAAGGAAACAAATTGTGACAAATATTCCTTTCCTCCTCCTCCGCCATCTATTGAGTTGAAGGAAACAATAATCCGCAACTGGTGTAAAGATTCATCACCTGAATGCCTCCAGGAAAGTGGCTGTGCTGTGTGTGGTCAATTAGTTTTGTTGAAAAATATGTCTTTATTATCTACAACAAAGGTCAATCTGAAGATATTGATCAGAGAACATATGGGAATCACAAGACAGGAACGATATCATTGTTCTGATCCAATACAGGATATCAAAGGTCCAGTACTGGATGACACATGTAAATGGATATGCAAGCCATGTGTGGTCAGCCTGAACAAAGGTAGAACTCCCAAATATGCTTTAGCAAATGGCCTTTGGATAGGCACTATTCCTGCACAACTTCAAAATCTGACATTTGCTGAACAACTGTTGATTGCTCGTGTTCATCACAACAAATGTATTGTACGTGTGTCATCTGGGATGCATAAAATGAAAGCAAATGCCATCATGTTTCAGAATCCAACACCAAAGATATATCAACGATTACCTCCAACAGTTAAAGAACTTGATGAAGTGTTAGCTTTCATTTTCACTGGTCCTGCCCGACCAACTCCAGAAGACATGGAGTGAATGCCTTTATTAGTTCGCAGGAAGCGGGTTTCTGCAGCTTTAGAATGGCTGAAATTGAACCACATAGACTACTATGATTTAGACATCTCCTATGAAAACCTAGAACAATATCCAGATCATGGAATTCCTGTTGTGGTTGCATATCGACCAGCAGACACAAATAAGGAACCGGAAGCTACTAGTGCATTCGACAATGAAGAGGAAGATCGTGTGGAAGATGGGCCTTGTCCTTTTGTTGTGAGTGGAGTAACTGGTGATAATCTAGATATTACAAGTCCAAAAGCATTAATAGCTAGAGCGACAAAACATTTGATAAATGATCATGGTGGTGTTCTTGCCATAAGCCATGCTAGAAATCCAGAGTCCTTCTTCAATAATCCTCAGTTATATCCTATGATGTTTCCTTGCCTCTTTCCATATGGCTTGGGTGGCATTGGTAGCATTGACAAAGATGTTTTAATTATTAGTGATATGATGCACAAAAGACACCTCCTGATGTACCATGACAAAAGATTTCAAACTGATCCCTATTTTCCACTGATTGCATTCAATCAGGAACAGATTAAAGACAGTACAACAGGTGGATATTTGTTGACTAACAAACATAATTTCAATGATATTGCAGATCGCTTGATGAATATCAATACTGCTGTTTTAGATGATCTCTCTAAAAGATTGTCCAGAGGTGATAGAGTAAAACCGGAAACACCTGAGGAAAAAGCATGCTATAAGCTCATTTCAGACTTGGACCATGTAGCTGGTCAGGTAAAAGGTTCAATTACCAACAAGAAATACATGCGAAATGAGATTTGGTCTCTGATATCCTATATTGGTGCACCAACTTGGTTTATCACTTTTGCACCTGCAGACATCAATCACCCACTATGCCTATATTATGCTGACAACAAAGAAAAGTTTTATCCTAAGCTACGTCTACCCCAGGATTGTTACAAACTAATTGCAAATAATCCAGTGGCTGGAGCCCGCTTCTTTGACTTTACTACTGAAATATTCATCAAACACATATTAGGAATAAATGAATCTCATCCTGGTCTGTATGGAAGTACATCAGGTTATTATGGAACGGTAGAGGAACAAGGACGTCTTACCTTGTATCTTCACATGCTGCTATGGATAAAGGGATGCCTTACACCTCAGGAAATATGTGACAAAATTATGGATGAAAATTCTCATTTTTAGAAGTGATTAGTAGAGTACTTGGAATGTTTGTGCATAGGACAATTCTTGACAGGTTCTAAAGAAGAGGTATCCCAGAAAATGGAACAGATGATGGCAATACCTGAATATCAACCTCCAACATGTGTTCTCCCAGATCCACCTTCATATACATGTTCTATTAATTGTCAATATCATGACAAAAGATCAACATGGTGGCAAAAGTTCACAGAGGTTGTCGATTCTCTTTTATTGCAATTAAATTTACATAACAGACACGATGGAAAAAGAAAACCATACTGTCTTAATTCTAAAGGTGAATGTAAAAGACGATTTCCAAGAGATATCTTTCACCAAACCTTTGTAGAACCTAATACTGGTGCTCTCAACCTCAAGCACGGTGAGCCTTGGATGAACACAGTAACACCTGAAGTAACTTATATGCTGTGATGTAATTCTGATGTGACTAGTTTGTTATCTGGTACTGCTATAAAGGCAATAGTTGCATATATAACAGATTATATTACAAAGATGTCTTTGAAAACCTATAGCATTTTTGAAGTAATAAAAAGTGTTTTTGATAGGAATTCCGAAATGATTGGTGGAGATTTAAACAGGAAAAACAAAGTCAGAAAATTATTTACACAAATAGTCAATTCCCTCACCTCCAAAATGGAGATTGGTGCTCCAATGGCTTCATTATACGTGCTCGGAAATCCTGATCACTATGCCAGTCATAAATTTGTACCATTCTTTTGGAGATCTTATGTTAAAGAGGTCATCAGTGCATGGTCTGATGAAGAAATTGCTAATACATGTGAAGATGAAAATCACGCTCAAAAAGTTGTGATTGGTAAACGAAATGGATCATACATAGGACTTTCCAAAGTAAATGATTATATGTTCAGACCGACTTTGTATAATAATGTATCACTGTATAACTGGATACGTCTTGCCACTATGGAACCAAATAAAAGTAGTACAAAAAGAAAAACCCAAATGACTAGCAAAGAATCAACACAAAGCCAACTTTTTGATGAGGTAGAATTTGATGATGTGTCTGACACCTTTATTGAACATACCAATATTGACTATTCTAATGATGATAGCTTGTCTGAGGTTAGTGATGATGATATATTCATGCAAATCGATGAAATTCAGAAGCCTGACAGCTTAAATAAAAAGAACAAGAATGATAATACAAGCACAGACATAGGTGATGAATCAGATGAAGTTGATGAAATAGAAATGGATATATCGACAAAAAATAAAAAAGATTATACTTTGCAACGCAATCATGCACAATATCTGACCCACCATGCAAAAATGAAAGGAAATGATCCCTTCATAGTTCCTAATTTCATTCCAAACAATTTACCAAGGGCTGACCGTGGTGATCGAGAATATTATTGTTGTACAATGTTAACTTTTTTCAAGCCATGGAGAAATGGCAAAGAACTCAAAAATAAATTACAAACATGGGACAATGCTTTCACAAATTATAAGTTTTCTAAAAGACAGCTTGAAATCATGAAATACTTTGGTCTGCAATATGAGTGTCTTGATGCAAGAGATGATTTCTCTGCTAAACGTCAAAAGAATAATACTGAAGATATCAAATATTCATGGGCTACTTCAAACAATTTTGATGAAATGGATGACATGCACAATGCTGAACTAGCATGTAATGGAGATGATTTCAACGATACTCTTGATGAAAATACAGACACAGAATTACTTGTGACACTTGGTTATAAGGGGAAAAAAAGAAAGGATGAAATGCTAATAGCTGAAAGAACCATGAAAAGGGCAGGATGGCTTGATAACTGTATTGATGGTATCCCAGATATAGGACCATTAATACCTGTAGAACCCTCTGTAACACAATCAGCAAAATTATGGAGAGCCACGGTCCTTGCCAAGAAAAAGGAAATCATTGAAGAATGAAATAAAAATTTGCCATCAAAGACAGGGACCATAACTAAATTGTCAAATTTTCAATATAATAATGCAAAAATAGTCGATGCAGCATACATCCACCACATGTTTATTCCTGCCAACAAAGCTGATCTTCATCTAATTGATATAACTATCAATGATTTCAAGTTGAATACAGACCAAAAAAGAGCATTTCATACCATTGCCAATCACTCTACCTTGATTAACAGTTCAGAGAAGCTACGCATGTATCTTGGTGGTATGGCAGGCACGGGAAAATCACAAGTAATCAAAGCATTGATTTGTTTTTTTGGTAAACACAACCAGAGTCATCGGTTTTTGGTTCTTGCTCCAACTGGTGGTACTGCTGCCCTTGTAAATGGATCTACATATCACTCCATTCTTGGAATTAATCACGGAGAATCATCTCGTTCCCTTGCACAAGTCCGTGCCAATCTTGATGGTGTGGATTACATTTTCATTGATGAAGTATCAATGTTATCCTGCAGAGATATGTATAAAATTAGTGCTCAATGTGCAAAAGCACGTGGTGTTTATGATGAACCCTTTGGTGGCATCAATATGATATTTGCTGGGGATTTCGCCCAACTTCCACCAGCTATGAGTGGTGCTCCTTTGTATTCTGGAACTGTTGGAGTCCAAATCAATTCCAGTCAAACTATAGCAAATCAGGAAGCTGCCATAGACAAAGCTCTTTGGCATCAGATTACAACGGTTGTGATATTACGTGAAAATATGAGACAAACCAATCAGTCAAAAGAAGATGTCCAACTGAGACAGGCATTGGAAAACATGAGATACAAAGCATGTACTTCCGAAGATATTGCATTTCTTCGTACTCCTATTGCAGGAAAAGGTCCAAATGATCCAAAATTAGCCCAAAAGAAGTTCAGGAATGTATCAGTTGTTACTGCATTGAATGCACAAAAAGACAAAATCAATGAACTTGGTGTCCAACGTTTTGCTGCTGAGAATAAAAGACTATTAACATCATTTTATTCAATAGACAGATGGAATGATCATACTAATTTCAAGAACAAAAGAAAGTCTCATTACGGATCAACAATTGCAGATCCTGTTCGACACACAAGAATATTAGAACCTTCACTCCAGAAATTACTATGGAACCAACCACATGCATCATCCTCGGATCATATACCAGGAAAATTGGAGTTATGTATAGGCATGCCAGTGATGCTGAGAAACAATGATGCAACAGAGTGCTGCATTACCAAAGGAGCTGAGGCGGTTGTTGTAGGTTGGCAGAGTGCAACAGGCCCAGAACAACAGATTGTACTGGACACTTTATTTGTCATATTAATAAATCCTCCAAAAAACATATACATAGATGGCCTTCCTGAAAATGTGGTGCCAATTACAAAACATATCACTTCCACTATGTGTTCATTACCCAATGATGATGTGATATCCTTGTCAAGAGAACAAGTGTTGGTACTTCCTAATTTTGCCATGACTGATTATGCATGTCAAGGGCGTACCCGTCCTAACAATGTAGTTGATCTCAGTAGTTGTAGAAACCACCAATCTTATTATACTTGCTTGTCTAGAAGTGCAACTGCTGCAGGAACCATCATTGTTCAAGGCTTTGATCCTAAGGTAATTACTGGTGGTGCTTCTGGATATCTAAGACAAGAATTCAGAGAATTAGAAATTTTAGATGAAATAACCAAACTCAAATATCAAGGACTTTTACCAAGCCATATTACAGCTGTTTGCATAATTCTTGGCAGTAAATGCACTTTTTTCAATCAATTAAGAAATATGGACTTAGTGGAATTTTGAGTGCTCTGTTCTATATCTCATGAAATACTGCATGGATTAAGATGGTTATAGAGGGAAAGTTGTACTATTTCTTAAGGGCTATCTACTCCTGTAATTACATTTGGACAATATTTAGTGTAGGGTGAGTTGTGGATGAAATAAAAGGTAAACCGTGTTTTTTGACACCCAAAATGATATTGTCAAATTATAGCATCAAATGAACTCCTATGAAAAAGTTTGTAAGGGGGAAGTTGTTCATTTTTTCAAGGGCTAGAAGTACATATACCGTATTTTTCTTTATTTTTGTTCTTTCAGCCAATATTTATGGTTTTTGTGATATTTTGGTTCCAATGCAGACAAACATAGTACAGATGTAATATTGGCTGAAAGCACAAAAATAAAGAAAAATACGGTATATGTACTTCTAGCCCTTGAAAAAATGAACAACTTCCCCCTTACAAACTTTTTCATAGGAGTTCATTTGATGCTATAATTTGACAATATCATTTTGGGTGTCAAAAAACACGGTTTACCTTTTATTTCATCCACAACTCACCCTACACTAAATATTGTCCAAATGTAATTACAGGAGTAGATAGCCCTTAAGAAATAGTACAACTTTCCCTCTATAACCATCTTAATCCATGCAGTATTTCATGAGATATAGAACAGAGCACTCAAAATTCCACTAAGTCCATATTTCTTAATTGATTGAAAAAAGTGCATTTACTGCCAAGAATTATGCAAACAGCTGTAATGGAGATCAACGAAATTCTATCATTGATCAATTTAGAAGATGGAAAGGAAAGTCGTATGTTCCAAAACATGTTCATTCTACTATTGCATGGAAAGCCATGGAGCAACTAAACCAATACACAGCACAGCCCTCTTCATAGCAATTAATTAAACCTATGAACAAAAATCAAAAGGCAGATTTCAGAAACCTCAACTTTGTTCCTGCAAAAGGAACTGTTCCAATCACTGTTGCTTATAAAATTCCACAGCCAATGTATTGCAAAATAAAAAACGAAAATTAGAACAAGTTGTAAGTTCATCTTCCATAGTGAAAAAAAGATGAAAAACAAGTACTATTGAATTAAATGAACCAAAAGGGTTTATATGGGATGCACAAGATTGGAGCTGTGCTTATGATTCACTCTTTACAATATTACTAGCAATATGGAATGACGATGCATCAAGTTGGAAAAAAAGATTCAATAGCATCAATGAAATATTAAAGATTTTGAGCTTAGGATTCAAACGATCAAAGAATAACACAACAGATTTAGAAACGGTTAGAAATACAATCAGACATTTATTGCATCAAGATAAACCCGAAATATTTCCTTATGGTCAAATTGGTATTGCCATAAGTGATTTAGCTCATTATATAATGAAGCCAAATAAAGCAATGACTTCATCTTGTCTTACAGCGTATTTCATAAAGGTAGGCCGCAACCAAAAAAAAAAAAAAGTTGACTAAGCTCGGTCACTGCCGGGTAGCGGCTGTGGCTGAGCTACAGAAACTACATTTCTTCAGTGAGAACAATGCTATCTAATCCCAATAGTAGTCCCAGCCTTAAATAAATATATGTAGACTTGCTGAGGACACTTTGTTCAGGAAAAATTGTGTTGTATAATTCTGGTGAGGTTTGAGCCACCTATGCCAGTTTACTCCAAAAAAGGAAAACCTAAGGTCCAATTTCATAAAATATTTACAATGACCCAGGGAGTATTCCAAAACTTCTTTAAAAAATCCAGTAGTAGTAAAATCAACCTTTCACTCAGATAAAATAAAATACAACAAGATTTTAGATGATGATAGTATCTAAATACACATATCAATGAGCCACACTACCTAAAAGGGAAAGCTTCTCTTCAAGAAATTACCTGACAATGCCAATGGGTATTTTTTCCTGTAAGAAATACTCTCAAAGGGTCTACATATATTTATTTAAGGCTGGGACTACTATTGGGATTAGATAGCATTGTTCTCACTGAAGAAATGTAGTTTCTGTAGCTCAGCCACAGCCACTACCCGGCAGTGACCGAGCTTAGTCAACTTTTTTTTTTTTTTTGGTTGCGGCCTACCTTTATGAAATACGCTGTAAATGTATGAATTGTGAAAACATAATCCTTCTGGAAAATGATAGATGTGATGCTACTTTTCATTGTCCATATTCATTTTCTGGAACAATCTCAGCATATCTTGCTCAAATCATAGTCAATAGACAATGACATAAATGTCAATTGTGTCAGGGAGAGGTTATAAAATTTATTACATTCAATAAAATTCCTCCTCTGATCATGTTTACAATTGACTCTATTGAAAATTTAATAGTGAGTCGAATTATAAACATGTCAATTGATGAGATATTCACCACCTATATACTGAGAGGAATTGTGTACTTTGGTCATGCACATTTTACTGTTCGCTTATTTGTTAATGGTATGGTATGGTTTCATGATGGCATGTTAACAAAATCAATTTGTATTAATGAAGGAAACATAGATAACTTCTCCAACATGGATTTATTGTCACGAAATGGTAATAATGCTGTACTATTTGTGTATGCACAATTTTAATATTTGTTTTTATTGCGAAAAAGGGACGAGTAACATGCCATGCAAAGCAATGGCCCACACCCCACTAGTTTATGAATTATGTACTATGCTATGAAAATACAAATATGTTTGATTTTTATCTATAATGGCAAACAGGGTTTTGTTTCTGACGACATAGTTGCCACTTCCTTATAATAGAATAGTCAGGAATATCACTAGGGCTATGGAACGGTATGAACAGTCACAAGTGACTGTCCATACTAAAGGTTGCATAACTCATCATGCAACCTTCCTCCAGAATTGTTCACTTCCAATTAGAAAAGATCAGTGAGAATTTGTAGTTAGAACTCAGAAGGAAGGTTAGACCAGAGTTTTGTTAGGTCAGATAAAGGACACCATGAGACTATATCATCTAAACTCAATAAAGTATCTCAAATTTGGATAGTCTGTGGGTGAAACCCACATTTTCTAGGGCTCTTGATGGGATGTATAGTTTCTAATGCATCAGCCTTTACATACCATAAGTTTTGGAACAATAGTTTTCAGGGCAACCCACAAAGCAAATTCCAGATTCCTCATTGATAGATCTGGCATACATTTATTCAGAGATCTTTGTATTCAGTTTCTACCACTTCAAATGAAAGTCTGGTACTGCCAGATAATCAGTTATGAATAAGCATTTGAAATATTGGGAGAAAATGGAGTCATGACTCAAGGACATGATATTATTACTGGTTGGTTGTGATCCAGCTGCTTTGATTGGACAGGGTTAGAATTAAGTAGTACCAATACTTGGTGGTGAGGATACCCATTTGGCTATTCAAGATGTGACTCAAGCTTAAAAATATGTCCATCGGCATGGTGTTATTATGGATGTACAATTGAGTATATGTGCCAAAAAATTATAATCCAGCTTACTGAATGGTCAAATGACTCAAATCTGGTTATTGGCAAATATGATGGGAATGATACTTAACTATAAGAGAGCCTTCAATACAAATAAGTTCTGATGTTCATGTTATTGTATGGTCACTTGGACAGACTTTGAGTGTAGGCTTGTGAACAGCTGGATGCACAGTTGGGTGGAATTAAATCAATCTTGAAGTAAAAGACTTGAAGTAATTTCAACTGGTTTCTTCATGTTATGCTATTTTTTCATATGGGAGATCTTCTTAAAAAGCAACAAGAAACAACAGAGAGATAGAAATATAGGAGAAGAGGAATGAGGAAGATAGAAGTATTTGAAAATGAAACTGAGACTTATAATTACTGATAGTTGTAACATTATGATACTAACTGGATATATTTGATCATGGCTTTCTTATCATTAAAGAAATGTGTGTGAGAGTGCAACATATAGTAAATTTTGAAGCTTGTCTTTGAAAATTACCAGGACTTTACCAGGACTCTACCAGGACTCTACCAGGAATAGATCTAGTGAGAAAATATTACTTAAAAAGGAAATTATGCACACTATATGGATTTATTGATCTGTGTGGTCAGAAATCCCCTATTGTCAATATTTATTGAGAAAAAGGTAAAAAGGTTTCGAAAAGTCAGTGTGTAAGTCAGGGAGATGTCTTTATTAGAGGCTCAAAGCTATACTTAAAGATAAGACTAATGGTCTAGTGGCTTGAGTGGCTGGTTTGGAGTTCTGGAGGTCATGGGTTCAATCCCTGGCAGAAACACTTTGGCAATTTAATTGCCGGAATTCACCAGGAAACCACCAGAAATTACCAGGAATGAGTGCCAGACTTTATCAGGAATCCACCAGGAATGCATCCTTATGGAATAAATCATTCAAAGTCTGCATTCCTGGTAAATTCCACCAGGAGTCCGGCAGGAATTTACCAGGAATAAGAATCCAATTCCTGGTTGATTCCTGGAGGAATCCGAGGAATCCACCAGGACAACCAGGATTCTACCAGGAGTCCAGTAGGACCTGTGGAGGAGTGAAAAGTGAAGTCACTTATCACGCCCAAAATCATCCGCAGAGCTTTGGGGTGTTACTCATACCACCCCTGGTGCTATTGCATACTCAAGTGTTGTTGTAAGTGACATTACCTAGTTCTTCTTCCTCAATGTGAAAAAAAATAGGCCCGTTTCATTATATCACCCAACAAAATTTTCAACGAGAAAGGCGCCATTTCTGTCATCAATTATCAAGCTGATTTTAACAGCTACAAGAAATTGTTGATTTTGAAGGCTTCGACTGATCGTATCAAGGCACTTTTCCATCATTATGATGCTGTGATATTTTTGAAAGAACAGACAAACAATGGCCCCACCACTCATGGTCCTGAAGATCTCGACAAAGAGATTGAGGAAGCAATGCGTGGCCTCAATTTGGCTGGCAATGAATTGGTTCGCGATCTAATGGATGATGAATTGGAAGTACTGGCACCATCATTGGGTTACCAGAGTAATCATGAGGCAGATCCCCCATCTATAGTTGCAACTCCCACCCTGCCACAAGACCCAGTTCTCCAGGCTGGCCCCTCAAAATCTCGGAAAGGAAAAGCAAAGGCAGCTGTACCAAAACAGCATCCAAAACCCAGCCAAGTCCATCCACGCCAACGTGTTGCGCCAGCGGAGGAGGCAGAAGAGTTTGATGAGGATGGAACCTAGCCACTTAAATTGGAACTTTTAATGTAGTGTTTACTTTTTTTCAATCATACATTTGTCGTGCTTGCTATAATTAAAAATTGTAGCAGGTTCTGAAGGTTATTGCAGTTGACTCTTATTACTTAGGTTGCCAGCACATTAAAATTAACTGGGTCCCCTATATATATTGCCTTGTTGACTAACAGTTTTACTTCCACTTTGTAATATATTATGTAAGCTTGTAACAGTCTGAGTTCGAATCCCTCGTCTTGTAAGAACCTTTGTACAAAAATGTGTAATCTTGTAAAGTTAGTAATTGAGATTAGATTATCCGTACAACTAGATTACCTAATTAGTGATAGATTACAAGATATTGAGATTAGATTACCTGAACATGAACCCAAATAGATTAGATTATCTGCACACAGTCAATGACTATGAGACCCTGGACACCTTGTAAGGTAATTTTTCCTTATATGGTCTCCTTGTGGGATGGTTGCCTTGTAACCTGCTTACAATGTAGGTGTAATAATATTATGTTCATGAAGTTTTGGGGGCCTTGGCAATGTGCCTTACAAGGCCGGTTACAAGGGTCTTCGTGGGAAGGGACTCTTTTCTGATAATCCTTTATAAGGTACCCCAGCCATTAAGACAATATAATACATATTACAGCGCGTTTCATAATGATGCGGAATCCATTTGAAAAAAATCCACGGTGGCACCAAGGTTGTTGCTGTTTGTCCTGGACCCCAAATTAGCACCAAAGTAAAATGTGAGAATGAAAACAGTGCTTTCTCCTGACATACTGCATATATCCTTAAGGTGTAAGAGAGTAATCTGTTCAAGTTACTTATGTCTAGATTCCTGTCACAAAAATCTATTTTATTTTAGTGTATGTATGTTTGTTTATGAATATCACTGTGTTTTGTAAAGAATAATTGTTCTGTCAGAGGAACACATTGTATGAACTCAGCATATAGACAAAATATGTTCTATTCTTGTCTCCAAAGAGTTCTATATAATTTTTGTGGCAAGAAAATAATTTCAGATATGGATATCTCAGCCACCAATCCAAAGCTTTCATTAAATATGAAGGAAGGCTCTAAACGTCTATACCTTGACATGGTAGCCCAATAGAACTCTTTGGAGACAAGAATAGAACATATTTTGTCTACATGCTGAGTTCATACAATGTGTTCCTCTGACAGAACAATTATTCTTTACAAAACACAGTGATATTCATACACAAACATACATACACTAAAATAAAATAGATTTTTGTGACAGGAATCTAGACATAAGTAACTTGAACAGATTACTCTCTTACACCTTCAGGATATACGCAGTATGTCAGGAGAAAGCACTGTTTTCATTCTCACATTTTACTTTGGTGCTAATTTGGGGTCCAGGACAAACAGCGACAACCTTGGTGCCACCGCGGATTTTTTTCAAATGGATTCCGCATCATTATGAAACGCTGTAAGGCATTGTAACCAAATCTGGAAATTTCCGACATACATAGGCTCGCGGATCAGGGTTTGCTGATGAGGGACACTGTTGGCATTCATGTCAGCTCAGTGAATGGTATTATTATGTATCCCACAAAGCTGCAAATCCACTGGTAAGTATGAGGAAAAAGGTGTCGATATATCAATGGAAAGAACAGTGATGAAACTATTAGTTTCAGTCCAGTTTTCAATACAGCCGAAATTTGATTATTTTCCAATGTGATATTTTCCAGTGAGACTTGCCATATATAACTTCGTTCAAATTCTGTCTATATACACCAAAAAGCTTTTGGTTCTTTCCTTGGTATGAGGGGGAATCCGGGTGACAGCGAGGGGATGGAGGGTGGGTCTACGCTACAGCACAATCAAATGAAACACCAGAGAGATAGGGAGGGAGAGGAGAGAGAGAGGAATAAAAGGAAGTGACGGACAAGTAAAGCTGCAAATAGAGGCAGGGAGGGGAAAGAAGAGCAAAGCAAATTAAATAACAAAGAAAACTAAAAAAAGGCGGGGGAAAAAAAAGCAACATCAAACAACCAGACAAAAGGAAAGAACATGCACACAGGTCATCGCTAGCTCGAAATGTCCGTGCAGTACAGTAAATAACGGAGAGCCAAGAAATTGAAAAAGAAACCAAGAAAAGAAACCAAGAAAAGAAAAGAAAAAAAAGGCAGCAAAAAAAAAGTGACACAGCCCATCTACAAAACGAGGCTACCCGGCCACCCTGCATCCACCTCACTCTTCGTCACCGGCATTAGGGATGGCTGCAATTGCTGCTGCTGCTGCTGCTGCTGTCGTGGCTGCGTGTCACCACCATCATACTCCCCACCACCACCACCACCCGTCTGCAACGTCTTCTGACACTCCGCCCCTCCCTCCGAACGCACTACAAAAAAAAAGATATCAACAACACTACACACAAGATGTTTTCAAGATTATCAAAAAACGTACAATGTCTATTCAGCGCATCCATCCTCGCAAACTGCTTCGCGCAGCCTTCACATGTGTATGGCCTGTAATTCGTGTGCAGTTGCTCGTGTCGCTTGCAATCGTGCTGCCGCGCAAACCCTTTCCCACACCCGGGCCAATGGCACTGGAACGGCCTCTCCTCATTATGCGATCGTAAATGCCCTTAAAAATATGCACGACACGTCAAAGTCAGGACTACTAAAGAAACAAATAAATACTCACCTCGAAGATTAAAACTCCGTGTAAACGTGCTGCCACACTTGGGAACAGGACACGAAAAAGTGGCCTCCTGCTTCCGCCGTTTGTGGCTCGCATCCGCCGTCCGCCCTGTCGTGACATTCGGCTTCGACACCACGATCGGCACCCCAGTCATATCAAGCCCTTGACCCTGATCGTGACCCTGACCGTCCATCTTCCGGCCACGATCAGGGAGCTCCGCCTTCATTCCCAAACCCGGCCCGAGCCCGCCAAGACTAAGACCAAGGCCGAACCCAAGGCCCCCAGCCTCTTGGTCAGTCGGGGGGAGCATTGCGCGGGTGGGCACGCTGGGAAGATCGTCATACCGCCTGCGGGGGCTGGCGTTGGGACTGGGATACGGGCTCGGGCGAGTAGACGAGGAGGAACTCCACAAACCTCCACCCTCACCGCCCACCCCACCGGCACCACCACCACCACCACCACCACCGTTCATCCCGATACCACCAATACCACGTGATCCAGACGAGGCTCTGCGGTGATGGCTTCCGCCAGCGCCACCGCCACCGCGGATGGCCGGGACCGATTCCTGTGGGTGTAGGAACTGGCGGTTTATAAAGTCTTGCTGAGAGCTCGGGGGGAAGAGGAAATTGGTTGGGCTCCGGATGTCTTCGGACCGAGATAGGCGCTGGTGGCCGGGACGAGTGCCGCTATCTGACTTCGAGCGGCGGAGGGCGGCGCCGATGTCTGGGGAAAGGAAGTTGTTGGAGGAGGGAGGGGGGGCGCCGAAAGTGTAGTTGGGAGCGAGGTGTGGAGGGGAGAGGCCGAGATTGTTGAAAGACGTGTGGTGGGCATCGGCGCTTGATGGATGGCGCTGTTGTTGTTGCTGGTGCTGGTGCTGGTGTTGGTGCTGGTGAGAGGGCACGACGTCATTCATGTTAACTGTCCCACTCGCGTCGTCCAATGCCGAATTGTCGTCGTTGTCTTGGTTCTGGAATGCGGGGTTCCAGTTTGGCTGCTGAAGAGCAGTTTCGGATTTGCTGCGGAGACGGGGAGGGACTGGGAAGAGGAAGTCGTTGTGGTTCTCCGAGATCATTTGGGAGGAATCGTGGCTATATCCAAAGGAAACCTGTGCTTGATCCGTGTACTGGGGGACGGAGAGGGAGCGTGCATCATCGGAAAGAGATAAGGAATCGTTCCATGATGGTTGACCCGATTGGCGATTGCTGTGTGCTGTGAATGATGACGGAGATCAGGCAAGTGTGAAAAGATGACGAGTTGGAACCAACCTTGGTGCAAGGTGTCGAGTCTTGCTTGGAAGGGGACGGGATTGGACTGAGCTGCGCCACCGCTGATTGGGGTTGCAGGGACGATATGGAGCTGGGGGCCCGACATGAGACCGCCGTCGCCAGCAGGAGCGTTTATAATTGGGGGAGGCTGGGAAAAAGCTGTGCGGGAAACGGGACTTGCAGGGATCCTGAGCTGTGGCGGGGACAATGGTTTGTTGTTGTGAGTTGGAGACATTGGGCGATCGGTCGGGAGGGAATTTGAAGCCCAATTTGGGGACTCGAAATGCATGTTTTCGAAAGTGGAGGCGACGTCGAGACGGGGGGAAGTGGAAGGGACGTGGTGGGTTGAGGAGATGGAAGAGGCACGGCTGCGAATTTGGATGTCGGCTTCGGGGCCACTGTCGCCGCCACCGTTGCTGGAAGGAGAGCTGTGGTCGAAGGAACGGAGATCGACAGAGTGGGACTGGGGAATTGGGAGGGAGAGATGGGGAGAGTTGTCGTATACGGAGGTGTACTCGCCGTCGTTGAACATGAGGAGAGAGGAGTTGCTGGGAGGGTCGTACTCTGCAGGGTCGTAGTCGTGTATGAGTGGCTGGTCGGACTCGTAGAGGAAGGAGTCCTGGTCGTGGGAGAAGGAGAGCTCAGAGTTGGCGGAGAAGGGGGAGTTCTGGTATGAGCCGTTGTATGAGGGCGTGTGTGGGAAGGGCGGGGAGGAGTTGAAGTCGAAGGAGGAGGACGGAGGAGAGGGCGGATGCAGATCGATCATGTTTATATACGGCGACTCCATCTTGTTGTTGTTGTGAGGGGGAGAGCACAGTCACAGTCTGCACTCAAATCTCTCTGCTGACTAATAAATATCCTTTTCCTTCTCCGACCCGCACTGCCGCAACACTGCCATACAATACACTAGTACTACACACACCACCGTAACACGCTACTCACACTCCTCCAAGCACCGCAAACGCCTCCCCTACTCGCCTGCGAAACCCCTTCACCTTCGTCATCCCCAAACTCAGCCCATTCACCCGATTCACAAACTCGACTACAACACTCCCTTCTTCTTCCCCGATCCCGCTCTCCAACATCTTCTTCACCCTGTCCACCCGAGCAACAGGTACGCTCTCCCCCCTTTCCGCGCACCCCATCGCTACCTGCGTGTCCCCCTCTTCCATAGCCCTCGCTTCCCGCCCAATCGCACACAACTCAACCATAAACCCGCGCAACTCTTCCGGGCAATCCTCAACCCGCAACTCCTTCCCAAGCACACCAATAACCCCGCCCTCAGCAGTCGTCGATGTCGCAGCAACGTCCACAATCGCAAGCCCAACCCCGCCAAAGTATGCCCGCGATGCGTCCGTTGCCAACAGTTGTCGCAGCGACGGCGTCCTCTCCAACACATCCGCCAGCGACGCGTACAGCGTCTCCCGGATAAACTCAATCGCAGGCGACTCAGCCATGAACACCGTCGGCGATGGGCTGCGTGGCGGCCACGCATTCGCGGAAAGAAGTCCTGGCGACGGCGGTCCCAGGATTCCTGAAGTCGGTAGATTGCATGCCGGCGAGCTGGGCGAGTTACCTGCCATTGGCGAACCCGGTACAGGTGACCCAGTCGGGCTCGGCGTGTACACCGGCGGAGGAACAAACGACGCCTTGTATTTCCTCCCACTCCTCTCCCCTGCATCCAGCGCCGCCTGCAGATCCCCAGCATACCGGTCCTGGAACGACCTCCGCTGACTGATCTCAATCGCAACAGCCTTCAGGTCCGCTGCGATCCCGTTCAGCGAGGCATTCGTCGGCTGCGTCTTCGGTTCCAAGTTGCAGATCACCCGCGCGAGGTCGTGTTGGTACTCAGGCGCCAGAGACTGAATCCTCGGCACGGTCTTCGACCAGACGGTCAAGAACGTTATAAACGCCGGCGGGCAGTTGTCTGCAGAGAGCTCCATCGGTGTTGAATTCTTGGTGTGTCGTGGTAACGGCACAGACGGCGGTGACGTCGTCGATCGCAGTGCTGCAAAGTAGAGACACAGTGCAGGCCCTAGACAAATCTCAATTCCATACAGCATGTATACGATGCGATTTACCTGTAATCATGAGATCACCCACCGCGCTGCTCAGGACATCCGCGTCCAAGAGCTTTTCGGCCTTGGCCTGCGTAAGCGACGATTTCAGGTAACTGTGGAAACTATTTTGGATGTACTCTTCGGAGAAACGTTTCGGGTCTTCGCTGTCGTGGATATTGATATCGTCAAGGTGGGCGCCGGCGTTGGCGCTCGGCGTTGTCGTCGTCGTCGTCGTCGTCGACATTTGGCAACGAAAGTCTTTCGAGTCAATGTGAGACAGTGACCTCACTCCGACTAACGGCAGTAATTTACTCCCGTGACGTAAAGTACAGCCACGAACCCTAACCCTAATCAGAACATTTTTTGTCACACAAAACCTCCGGTGTTTCGTGAATGCGTTTTACATTCGAATTCGAAAGAATCATCGATCATTATCACGAAATCATCGATGGGTTCATCATTATCACGGAGTCGAAGCAAACTTGGCTGTGCAGCGTATTGACAATATTACCTGGAGCTCCTGGATAATTAAGCTGTGCACCTCGATGATCCTTGCCTCTTTCCAACCAGCGCATTTGCCATGAGGCTGTACAAATGCCACCGGCGGCTATACAAAGAACCCACAGAAAACGTAATCTTCCGATCGAGTCATGTCTACAACGACAACACAACTGATAGATTAATAAAATTCCCAGTAGGAGACGTATGTACTTACTGTGCATCTCCTTCAACCACTGGCAACAGCCACAGCAACAATACAGCCGAGGCCACTTGGTTACTGCCACCTGGAGGCAGGTTGCACACGTATTTTTTGCGTCGTCACGGTCGTCGTCTCGTCGTCGTCGTCGTCGTCGTCGTCTCGGCTCGGTCCGTTGCCTGAAATAATTAATCCCACTGACCGTCACGGTAAAGTTCATAGCAACCAACCGCGTAGCCGCTATTATACACGTCAGGGGTTCTGAAACTGTTTGATGTCAGGAATCAGGATGCATCGGGGTATTATAAATGAATAGTCACAGTCTGACGCTTTTTTCGCCACGCCGAGGTGGGTAAACCATCATGCCATGGGCCCGGACAGAATGATTATCGAGGCCTGAATAGACAGAATATTAATACTGTAGCGGCTCTAGCTTCTATAACATTTGATTGCGGAGTACTTGTTGACTTGTGATTTTTGCAAAGTCATCGAAGGCCCTGCGTATGATGGAGGAACCTGAGAGACGTACGCGTGGACGTAGTAGCGCTCACCAATCCCCCACGTGGAAGGGCGGGATCGTTGTCGTAAACCGTCCCGTCCAAAGCGATCAAGTCATTCTGTCACCGAAAAAAAAAAAGTGACGATTGACATGAGAAAAACCAACAATAATAAAAACGAGTTTGGATTTGCGTGTGAAATGTTGAAGCATACGACTAGCGAGTACTGGTGAGTACTCGAGTACTAAGTGAGTTTTTGCCCTGGTTCCGATGTGGTTCCGACGTGGGCAGAGTCCTGGCGCAGGGGCAGTGTACAGGTAGTAACCAAATCTCAAGCAACGCCCATCTACAACCCGAGACCCGACTGCACCATGCACTGATCATGCCCTTCTCGTTACTACGATCCAATTGCTCCCAGAACCCTAAACACCTCCCTGGCCCGTTCCCTAAATCCCTGTAATGATGTCATCCCTAAACTCAACCCGTTAATCCTGTTCGCAAATACAACGGTCTTGGCCCGTCCATCGACCCTCTGCCCCTCACCGTCCTCTCCTATTCCCCTCTCCAACATCTTCTTCACCCTATCCATTCGAGGAACAGGAACCCGCTTTCCCATCGCCGCACAGCCCATCGCAACTTCTGTGTCACCCTTCTCCATGGCCCTCGCATCTCGTCCAATCGCTCCCAGCTCTATCATGAGCGGTCGCAGCGCACTTGGGCACTCCTCCAACCGAAGCTTCTTCCCGAGTACTCCGACAACCCCACCTTCCGGGGTCGTCGAACTCATTGCAACGTCCACAATTGCAAGTGCAACGGCACCAATGTGCGCCCGTGGTGGGTCCCGTACCAGCAGCCGTCGCAACGATGGTGTATCTTCCAACACATCCGCCAACGACGCGTACAGTGTCTCCCGAATGAAGTCGATCGCGGGAGACTGGGCTGGGAATAGCGCTTGTGGTGATGGGGTGCGCGGCTGTGGCCTAGCAGAAAATCGGACAGACGGAGGTGGTTCCAGCGTTTCCAGCGAGGACGGGGGATTGTAATGTGGAAAGGAAGAGCCCGAATCTGATACAGGTGATCCTGATGCACTCAAGTCGTACACCGGCGGAGGCACGAACGATGCCTTGTATTTCCGCCCACCACGCATTGCACCCTCCCCTGCGTCTAGCGCTGCCTGTAGATCCCCGGCATAGCGGTCCTGGAAAGACCTGCGCTGGCTGATCTCAATCGCCACCGCTCTCAGATCCGCTGCAATCCCGTCCAACAAAGGATTATGCGGCTGCATCGTAGGTACCAGGTTGCAGATTAACCGCGCGAGGTCGTGTTGGTATTCTGGTGTGAGTGATTGAATTTCTGGTACGGTCCTCGACCAGACATTCAGGAATCGGATAAAGGGAGGTGGACAGTTGCTCAACGACAGATCCATGGGTGCAGAGTTCCTCGTGTGCCGTGGTAATGGTACAGATGGCGGTGACGTCGTCGATCGCAGTGCTGCAAAGTAGAGACACAGTGCAGGCCCTGGCGTATTAAATAATCAACCAACATATTCATTTGAGACCGGCACTGACTAACCTGTGATCATCAGGTCGCCCACTGCGCTACTCAAGACATCTGCATCCAGGAGTCTTTCGGCTTTGGCCTGCGTGAGGGATAACTTGAGATAACTGTGGAAACTGTTCTGGATGTACTCTTCAGAGAAACGCTCCGGATTTGTGGGGTCGTAGATTGTAATGTTGGTCATTTGGTGAAAGGCAAATACGGATGAGAACGATTGGTGGTAGCCTTATAAGTACTCGGTAGACGCGCAAACAAAGGCCCTGGATCTCAAAGCTGTGCAAGGGCAGGTCTAGGTGTAAACCGCAGCAGCCCAGTGACAGTATAGGAAGGACTGCTGGCAGTCATACTATAGGTGTGGTGCGAATAGGACCTAACTGACTTTGAAAACCTACACACGAGTAAACAAAGTTAACACGTCCAAACAACTGCCCTTCGACCACGCTTCTGAGTCTGTGTAGTTACCGCAGTTGAGTTCTTCACCGCTATATCACCAATTCGAATGCCCGATCTTGCTTCCCGATGCCCACGTAGACGCCCGAAAGGTTCGAAGAACAAACCTGGTGCAAAAAAAGTTGGCAGACCACGCAAAATTCCACAGGATCTAAGTAACCACTCAAGTGATGGTATGTACTCGATTTCTATTGCATTAGCCCACCTGAAGGTATGTTCTATGTTGTATAGATTCTGGAGAAGCTGCTGCAGCTAGTGCAGCCATGGAAGGAACTACATCTGGCGGCCATGTTCCAGGTAAGCGGATGTTTGCGTCCTGTGTCAATTTTACTTTACCTGATGGAATTTAGCACCATCCCATGCACTTTTGAGGCATTGCGATATATTGCCTGTGTTGCAAGATGTCCCGCAGGGAACCCGAGACCTTGTTGTCGACCCAGGTGAGTCGGTGCTTAACTGTTGGCAAATCATTGGGGCTCATGCAGCACCAGGGACATTATCGAGTGTTGTAAACAGGAACATGGAGGTTTCGACAGAAGCCCATACGAGGAACTGAGAGAAGATGCCTGCTGCTGCTGGAAGTGGCGAGAACCGACCGGAAATTTTGACAGAGACTGGCACCGGGACTTCAGAGGATATATCTGCCACCATGCAGCCGGAGGGTGGCAGCATTCATGACGGGTTCGCCGAGGAGTTGTATACCACCACGAGTGGCAGAGCCACGCTTAGTGCTGATTGCCTAGGTGTTACAGGTTTGTCACGGATCATACAGGATGTCGACGAACAAGAAATTGATGGTGCTAGAGGTATGAGTCTTGTTCAGAAAATGACGCTGAGCTGATTCTCGTATAGTTCATACTGTTCCAAAGCGCCCGTCCAACACATGGCTCCCCCCCAGAGGTGTAGGATTGGGGACCGTGGCTATTACTGAAGAAGGTACGGTGTGACGCTTAAAATATTTCCTCCCTCAATGACAATTGGGGTTCAGATTCTGAGGAACTTGATGAGGATGATGTAGATTTTTTGTTCGGAGATTCTGCGCCTGCGCATTCTGATGAAACGAATGACCAAGTCGAATTTCAATCAATACCAGATGATGATGAGGCAGGAAATGCTGCTGATGCTACCGATGCTGCCCCTGGCATAGCAGGGCCTCATGCCGTACATGATACTCAAACTCCTTGTCGAAAAAACTTCAATACAGCTGAATCAAGCGACGTATGACGATATCCAAGCCATCCTCTCACCAGATGGCCATTCTGTCACCATCCCACCTATTCCTGCTGCCAACCCTACATCCGTGGGCGATCAACTTAGTGAGAACGCCCGCCGGCCCTTGAACGAACCGGTTTCTGGTTGGCATATTGCAAATCTACTTGGTCGCCATAGTATTCGTCAATCAGCTGTACAATATGTTTACGGGGAGGGCCCGCCGGCACCACTATCCGCTCACAAAGGGAAGAAACGGCAGTTAGACAACGCAGAAGTGCCAATAGTGTCGAAACGGAAAATCCGCACCTGTACGCGATGTCACTGAGCAGATTGCGATGGCCGTTGGAACAGTAAGCCTTGTATATTCATGGTGAGCACTTCAAATACTCCATACCGAGGTCAAGTGTTGAAAACTCACCTCACAGACAAACAACCAAAGTGACGGCCAGAGTGCTACTAATCACCTTACACAGCACAGTCTCCTGGACACTTTCATGGACCAGAGGCACGCTAGCTCACCATCATGATGGAGGAACGAGAGCTACAGGACGAATTCGAGATGAGAAAACGAGACGTTGTCGAGCAAGAGATTGATGTAGAAGTAACTTACATACTCCGATGTCCCTGAGATTTGATAACGTCGTCGCTACGTCGCCCAGATTTCGTGGAGTGAACTACCTGCAAGTTAACTCTCGTGGCCGTCTTTTCCTCTCGATTTAATTTATTTAATTTATTTAATTTCTTACCAAAGTCCACACCTATAGGATTAGGGCCGGACTGCTCGCTAGTCCAAAGCATGCTGAAAAGGCAATCTACCCCACGGTGATATAACTAAAGCGTCATCGCCACTGCCGCGCCTTGCTGGACTTTTTCAGGGAATAATGGTGAAGCGATGTCGACTGTCATTGTGTTCCAGTTTTTTCGTCTTGCGTGATGTTCCGCGCTCCTTGGGTTCTCGTTGCCCCGCCTTGAAGTTTGACGCGTTGACGTCTCGGGGAGGAATTGTTGACTGAAAAAACTTTGTTGAATGTCGACCCGTGAGAAGTTTTATTGCAACTCCGATCGCACAAACTTGAGAGCAAGCCGCCATCGTTATCGTTGGCGACGAGCAAATTTACCCTACTCACCATCCACAGCGCCTCTCGAGGCCGCGTTCCAGCGTGCGCCGCGAAAGTTTATACGAAAAATTACCGACAACACACGCCTCTTCGCTGGGTCTCCGCGAGGCACAATACAATGCCCCTCATGCAACCTACACCCAAACGGAAGGCGCTGGAGGACCCCACCCCGCCCGCCAACCCACCCAAGCGCGCGAAGAAAGAGGTGAGTACCATGCCCCGCATGTCGCGTGGCGTCGCGACACCAAGTAACACACTCACCTACCCAATACATTACAGACTAAGCTTGGCACGGCGAACAACAAACGAAAGCGTACGTGGCGTGGTGTACCATCTCACGCGTTCTGTTATCGTTTTGCTGATGCTTATGTGTTGTTGTAGTGATGAATGCCGAGGAATTGCCTGGCGGACTCATGATTATTCGGGCCCCAAACTCTCGGCCACCATCTGCCCAAGGAAACCACTCCCTTTCACAGAACTCAACCCAACAGCCACTGCCACAGTTGACACGCCCTCCATCATCTCAATCCAATTGGCCACCGTCTACGACGGCCGGCCCGTCCAAGCCCCCCTCCAAGAAATTCCGAGCTGACAACGCCCTACCCCAAGCCCCTACCCCAGCCTCATCCGCCGCCCGGCAGGTCAACAAGAGTAAAGATAGAGACATCCTGCCTAGTTCTCGCGAAGAGCCAGAAGTCGAGGAAGATGTTCGTAGAATGGACTCCGAGGCTGACGATCTGCGCCGTCTGTCCCGCGCTAACGACTTATCTTCGTCCTCGTCGGCCATCAATTCAGAATTTAGGTTCCCCGTGTCGGCATCGAGTTCGAATCCGAAACAACATCGCCAGAATCCACACCCCTCCTCCACTCGAGCCACAGAGAAATCCAGGGCTATCCGTGATGGTCAGCACCAACGGAGGAGCTCCATGGGCATGCGTGGCAAGCGCATCAGCACCAGTTTCGAATCCACCGGCGTTATTTGTGAGTTCTACTCTTTTCCTCCTTGACTAAAAAAAAAGATGACATGTCCACGTAGCGCAACCACATAATTCCGTTTCTGATAGCAGCTTTTATAAACATATTGACCCCGATTTACCTGCGGCATCGCGTGCCCGCCAATTGCTCATCTGGTGCTCATCGCGTGCTATGTCTAAAGGTGCAGAAGCCACTCCGGAAGCTTCCTCTTCGAAACGAAGGGCGAAAAATGCTGGCAAGGACCCGCCTCTGTCTGAAAAGGCTGCAAAATTGCTCAAGAGCGTGCAAGAGGACGTGATCAGAATGCTAGCAGAGAGGAAGATCGACACTAACGTCTTCAGCGGGCCGGACGCGCCTGTGGAGAAGAAGATCAAGGAAAATGCGCAGAATGTCAGGAATCGAGAATGTCAAGCCAGGTTCACCGCTCAAATTGAACGGTATGTGCTCCTATATTGTGGATGGTGTCGTCTTCTTACTATGGCTTGGATAGAGCTGAAGTGGAAGACCGGGCGTGGGCTGAGACCGATCGTTTTTATGCAGCCCGCCTCGCTGAACTTGTTGACCTCGGCCAACCATCCTTGTCCTCCTCCAAAGCCAAGGGGAAGCAGCGAGCGGACTCGGAGGATCCCGCACCACGCATTGACCTGCTTCCAGAACGATTTCGCGGGGGTGCCAGTATGGCGATTAAACTCCTTGCTGAAGATTCCAGCCAAAAGACTCCTTTGACGCAACAACTGGATGACTTGGAATTTGAGGTGAGTTGGCCGGCTTGCTTCCCCGTTTCTCCTGTTCTTACTAGCAGCGGTTCGTTACAGCTGGATAGTTTACATGCGTTTGCGAACTTGGCTCTGCAGTGCACTAATGTGGCTGAGAGCGACCTGGACCACCGATTTGCGCTGTTGTCCTTCTCCCTTGCATCGCGTTCTCCGTCTGCCCTGTCCTCCATCCATTCTGCCTCTTCCCCAGCACTCTCGAGTTACCTCCCTGCAAGCTTGTCGCGCCCTGAGCCGACGACGGATCCACAGGATCTGCTGCGCGCGCTCGCCCGAGTGGACGCGGAGAGACCACCGGCACAGGTCGGTGATGCGGCGAGACGGGCGGTGAGGGAGGTTCAAAGGGCAAATGAGACTGGGGGCGTGTCGGAGAGACGACTGACGGGTGTCCCACCGCCAACGCCGAGGAAGATGCCAGGGACGCCAAGGAAGGCCACGACCCCGTCGCGGAATCGGTGAGAGGAAACGTTTCTGTCGTGCAAGCGTGTGTACATTTCGGGCTTTTCGCTTGGTTGTTTCGGTTTTGGGGGGGGGGGGCTTAGTCGCCCTTATTTAAGTAATTCAGTGCTTTATATGTGTCCACTCGCTAGGAGTGAGGCGGCAGTGTAGCATAACTGATATATTGTGCTAGTTCGTGGTTTTGGCCTTTGCCCTTCACTTTTGAGATGCAATTTGGGTTCAGTCTGAATCCAATTGTATGCAGTGTGCTACAGTGTACGTTGGTGAGGAAAGGTAATTATAATATATGAATGAGTTTGTCAAATTATATTATCAATTCAATAGGCCCCAAAGTACGCTATTCCTGCCTTAACCCTGACTTTTTGGTATGAGACGAGGTCACAATAAATCGTTTCTGCGCATCTGCGGAACCATTTGAAGGACACAGCCGTGAGAAAGTCCCACAGCGACCGCCATGATCTGTTCACGAACCGTTTTCCGTTGTTTCAAAGGGCTTGAAAAGTTGGGAGATAGACTTACTGGTGCTGCTGGCCCGTATTTTGTCGGACTGGCGGTCATTTTGATATTCGTTGGAACCCTATGCTTTTGTAAGCGCGTTCACGTTGTCTTATACGTCAATATTCCATCTGATACTCTCTATGTGTCACAGTTGACGTGGTTGCGCCGGGATTGTCATATCCATGGCTCACGGTCCCAATATGTTGCGTCTTCGCACTGAATCTCCACTTGCATTACTACTACGTATGTACTGTCAATCCGGGGTTCGTCGAGGACCCACCTCGGGAAGAAGGAGAGGGGGTATTGTGGGCGAAGAGGGCACGGAAGAAGGCCCTGACGGGTGTGAGGTGGTCGAGCGATGTGAGGATTACGAGGGCTGCGACGACCAAGTGTCGCAAGTGTGGCCAGATTAAGCCAGAGGTGAGCAACTTGATAGTTTGGGGGGTGCCATTGGTTGATGGATGTGTTGGACCACTGAGAGGACGCATCACTGTCGTATTTGCAACCGCTGTGTACTGAAATTCGACCATCACTGCCCAGTGAGTTATTATGCCCCTTCCCTTTCGTTTGATTGACCTCGTTGTCAGTGTATGCTCTTCTTTTGTCCCACACTGGAAACATGATGCCGAGTTTTGAGATATGCAGGGATTAACCAATGCGTAGGCTTGCATAACGAGCGGCATTTTGTTCTTTTCATGTGCGTCATGCTAGTGCCCTTCGTTGTCTGCTGTAACATGTGGAGGTACAGGGCGTATCTTGTGCTATGCACTTTCTGCATAGCCATCACGGGATACCAAAAATTATTCGAGGCCCTCGGTATCACGTACAATGTGTGCAACGTACTTTATTGCCGCATCCACCTGTTATTCACATATACGACATCTTGATTGTTTTAGAGGTCCTGGCCGCACCACGTCCCCGCTGTCGCGTTCATCCTAACGTACATCCTGTCCGCAGTGTTGTGTCTAGCGGTTGGAGTCATGCTTTTGTATCACCTGTGGTCTATCGCGTCAGGTGTGACATCTGTTGAGGGGCAAGATCATGAGGTATACAGTAGAGTTGCTAAATCTCGCGGGGAGGTGAGTGTTGGGTCCAATTGTCCTTCGCAAAACGTTTTTCATGCATTTATTTCCTAATCATTCTTCCTAGGCGTTCGTGAATTCATATGACCTTGGGTGCGCTTTTCCTGCTTGCAAAGATAAAAGGCTGATACGCGGCTAGAATGCGCAAAAACCTTCAATTATTTTTTAATATTGGGGAGAACGGATAGTGAGGATTTTCCTACCTTACCCTTTCAATACCAATACTGAATTCCAACTTCCTGTCATCAGCCCCCATTACACACTGTTGCTCCCATACCGGATAGCTCCGTATACTGATGGTCGTTCCTGGGCTCGACGAGAAGGCTACATTTCACATCATGGACTTCGGGATGGGGAGGAGCTGACTGATGACGGTGACAATAGCGACGATTAAACATGTCGCGAAGTTCTGCGTACTCAGTATAGACCTGGGGAAGGCTCTCTCCCATATTAATCGATTCAACTTGTGATGTTGCTTATCTTGATGATTTGGCAGATCATCAATACAAAGTCAGTACTGTTCCTTGCATATCTGTTTCTGTGGTTTCATTTGTGATGATACTTGCCGGGGCCATATGACTCTTTGGAGGTGTGCTTGTTCCTTTGTCTCCACCATGGAATACCCCTCGCAGAGTAGAAGGATCTATGACCGGCTTTACTTGGCATTCCACTGTGATTGCTATTCTTCTGAACTTCTTCATTTTGCTTTCTGTGTTCAGAGGTGTCATTGAGCTAACAAACCTGGAATGTATTTCAACATTTCTTGCCAGATCTGGTGGAGTGTTGCTGTAACTTGAACTAGTGAACATTGTGACTATGATGTTGAGGGATTGAATTGCTGTAGTTGTCATTGCAAGTTGTAGTTATTTCACTTGTTTTGGAGGAAGTGTAGTGCTCTTTCACAATCTTTTGTCTGGGATGCTGATTTTATGTGATACTGCACGGTAATAGAAGAAAAGTTATCTTAAGGGATAACTACTCCTGTGATTACATTTGGACAATATTCAGTGGTGAGTTGTGGATGAAATAAGAGGTAACCTAGTTATCCAAAATGATATTGTCAAATTATGGCATAAAGTGAGCTGTGATGAAGAATGTAGGAAGAAAGTTGTTCATTTTTTCAAGGGCTAGAAGTATAGATACGGTGTTTTTCTTTATTTTTGTCCTTTGAGTCAATTAAGGTCGACCACGGGTGTGGTACAGGTTGGGATTACCAATACTGCACCTGTACCTGTGAACACCGTACCCGTGACAGGTAGGACCCACCACGACTGGTACAACCCGCGGGTTCTACGCAGGTCTCACCGTCACGTCCCACACCCACTTGCAACCTCACAAATGCAGCGCCCTGTCAATTGACATGGCCATTGCTATTCACGAGGTGGTTTGAGGGTGTCTTGGTCGCTGGCATCCTTGCTGCCATTGCAGCAGCAGCTGCTGCTGGCATGGGGCTGCCGCCGCGTCCTTTGTGCCTGGTATTGCCGCTGCAGTGACTGCAACAGAGTAGTAAGTAAAAGATAAAAATAGTGAGAAAACATACCTTGGCAGCAAGGGTGGACGCACCACTCCTCACTGCATCCTACCATCCCTGCATCAGTGGTGTTTGGGTGCTTGCTGTCCTGGTGCTTGCCATCATCCTCGTTGTCCACGCCATCATCGTTGTTGTTGACCTTGTTGCCGTTGGCCAATCGGCTGGCATCGTCCTGGCCATCATCGTCCTGGCCATTGTTGTGGTTGTCATCGTCCTGGCCATGGTCGTCCTGGCCGTTGTCATTGTGG
Organism: Hygrocybe punicea; assembly: GCA_963556145.1. Lineage (NCBI taxonomy): Eukaryota > Fungi > Basidiomycota > Agaricomycetes > Agaricales > Hygrophoraceae > Hygrocybe > Hygrocybe punicea. The sequence goes on along the minus strand of OY744468.1, from coordinate 5,163,745 downwards.
CCATTGTTGTTATGGCCGTTGTTGTCTTCATTGTGGCCGTTGTTGTCATTGTGTTGTGGCTGTGGCTCCATTGCAAGGTCTTGGTGGCGGTGTGGTGGCTTCGATTTGGTGTTGGTGCTGATTGGCTGTGTGTTGGTGCCAGCGTTGTGGGATCGCGGTCTAGGACGCGATTAGATGCGTTGTCTTCTTGCATGGGTGCTGGGTTTTGAATTCGCGTTTGTGTGGTCCTTTGTTGTGGTAGTATGGTTATCTAAGAAAATATAGTCAGTTTAATGTTAATCATCATCAAAGAAACATACCTGAGGGCACGTAGCCCTGTTGTTGTCACCAACCCATCGAAAACCGTGGTGTCATGGGTGCAGGTCACAGTTTGGTTGCGGGTGCCAAATTTGGCAACCGTACCCATACCCGCGGCACCCGTGACCTAAATACTGCGGGTAAACCCGTACCCGTGGTCAACCTTAGAGTCAATATTACATCTGTGCTATATTTGTCTGCATACAGCTTGAAATACCACAAGAATCATAAATATGGGCTCAAAGGCAAAATAAGAACCTTTTTGGTTGCCCCACATATTTGTTAGAACTTCAGCAGATAGTGCTGATGCTGAGTCTAAAATTGAACACCATGGCCATTATAATCTTATCATAGCAACTTGTTGAAGTACTAAGTTGAGTGCAATAACACATATATTGAATGACCTTGTCTATTGAAAGCCCCAACAAGGGCATGTGGTAAGTGGTCATTTCCTGTTTCTTGCTAAAATCTATGCAGAATTGCCAATTTGTGGTCTACACTTGCTGCAATGGGCAAGTAGATAGTCTGGCAGGTGCATTGCATGGTCAGGTTGGAGAGAGGCATCATCCAGCATGGGATTGGTGAAGGGAGTGTCTGGAGGTAGTGTGGATATAGCGGCAAAGTTGGTATAAAAGAAAACAAAGGAATGTGTTGGGAGAAAACCAATGAGAATAGTGGAATAGTTGAGGTCAGACATGTGAACAGTGTAAGCTGTGCCAGATGATGATTGTTACGTTTTTCAACTCTGCAACTCCGATTCCGACTCCAGTACCCACCATGACGATTCCACTTTGCCACACCTTCCTTTTTTGTTCCCTTTTGCCTTTTGTCTTCTTTTGGACATTGTTGTTTATTCTTGTCCTTGTTTCCTTTTTATCCTTTCTTCTAGAACAATCCAGACCGACCATGGACACATCCACGTGACCTTGCTGTACCCAAATAGTCTCCTTGCCGACAGACATCATTGCTATTGTCTTTTCCCTCGCCCTGACATATTGTTTACTTCATCCCACGACAAACCGATACACAATAGCTGTACTCCTGACACAGCTAATTACCGTAATCATCATTGGCAGCATTGCCATCACTTTCCTTATCGGTTTTTACCTTGTTATGATCTATCTTTGGCATTGGCACCGAAACCCTTCTGCCATTGATACATCTGACTTCCACCTCAACAATATCTCACCACGTAGTTGACAATTGCCATTCTCGGATATATGGTTTCCACTTTTGTATTCTGTGCCTACCATTATCCTCCCTGATTATCCGATGACATTCCTCACCTGCACGCATGCCCTGAACAATCCTCGATCACAAGACATCTCACTGTTCCCTCCAATCTGACCATCGCCAAAGTACATACCTTCAGACTTCAACCACAGACCATATGACTTCCCAATACAGTGAACTGATCCCTATTGTGTATTGTTCACATGACATTGCTTCAATGCAGCACCTGACGTCTTATTCCCACAGCTTGTCACTCATGCCATGACTTGAAACCTGGACCCACATTCATTTATCCTTTTTCATCTATAACCTTGATACCTCCCACACTCGTTTACAACAATTAGTGCTGCCAAAGTTTGGTTCAGTCCAGCACCTTGGGCTGAACTGAACCCCGGGTCCAGTTCAGGGTTCAGGCAACCCCCAGGTTGTCTAAACGGTTCACGAGCGGTTCTGAACCGCTGAACCGATGTCCGCAGGTATTTATATTTCGCTCCAAACGAAGTTTTTACTCATATGCCGATTCAGCAAATTTCCGTTTTAGTCAACTAAACTTTATTCTCAGCCACCGACCACCACCACTCTGAAATGCCTCGAACGCTTGCGTTCGAGGCAAATAGGTAAGTTTCACTTTCATTATTGTTTGTTCCTCATTCACTAATACTTATGTAGGCATGATGGATGACCACAACAACAACAACGATGCACAACGCAAGCACCAGCACCAGCACCAGCATCAGAGGTGGCAGCAGCAGCGGCACCAGCACCACCACCACCATAGTGGTCAAAAAACCACCCCAAAACGAGAGAAAGAGAGCGGTGGGAAGGTGCACCCAACCCCGCTGCTCTTCGTAAGTTTGTATTTCTTATTAACGAAGTCAGCTAATACTACTATATATACACACCAGCCCAACGACGCCCACGACCACACCCACACCCACACCCTCGCCCTCGCCCTCGCCCATGCCAACACCAATGCTCACGCTCACGCCAACACCCCACGCCAATGCCCACATGGCAATGGCAACGGCAATGGCAACAGCAACGCTGGCAACAACAAGGACGAGGACGATGGATCACAACGGAGGTGAGGGGAGCAACAGGAGTGGTGCACCGACCATCCCGCTGCACTAGGCATGTGACCACCAGCACCAAGGCAGGACCAGGTCCCCACCCCCGGCGAACACCTCGCGAACACGCAGCTCAGCGTCAATTGACGTCGGGGCTATGTTCGCGAGGTTACAGGGAGGTGGGTGCCTCACCAGCGCCAAGTGATACCCATGGGTAAACCCACAAAAACCCATACCAGCATGTATATAATGTATATAATAATATATTGAGTTTCTGGGATGGTTAGAATATATAGAATAATAAATTGTGAATTTTTTACATGTATAATGCGTGATAATACTAAAATTGAATGTCCGAACCGTTCATGAACTCGGTTCAGGCCCCGAAAAAAAAATGTGAATGGTTCAGGGTGGTTCAGGTTCAGTTCACATGAAATCCTGAACTGAACCCAGAGTTCAGTTCAGGGTTCAGCCAAAATGGGTCTGAACTGGACTGAACTGAACTTCGGTAGCACTAACAACAATACCCTTTCTTGGACAAATACTGACATCAGGTGGGCTGCATTGTTCCACACACAGGACAAGACATCACCCCTCAATATGTCATCGACACAGACATTGTCATCCGGTACAGCTTATGCTGTTTGCATGTCTGACCTCAACTAGCCCACTGTCCTAGTTGGTTTTTCCTCCATACATTTCTTTGTTTTCTTTTATACCAACCTTGCCACTATATCCACACTACCTAAAGACACTCCCTTCACCAATCCCACATTGGACGATACCCCTCTTTGACCCAACCATGAATTGCACTTGCCAGACTGCGTACTTGCCCATTACAGCAAGTGTAGACCCCGAATAGGCAATTCTGCACATCACATGATCTGATGACAAATCATCCAAGTCATCTGGACCTCCTCTATCCCTCAATGACACCTGGGCCTCCAGTTGGATCACGAGAACATTGACATGAGGACACCTCATGTGCGCCTCATGGTGAACACATGGTGTAGTTGGACTGTAGCTTCATGGTTGTATTCCCATTTACTTCCCCTCAAGACCAGTCACTATATCTACTGTTCTTGTTGTTGGTTTGGACTTTTTCTTCTTTTCTCTTCTTTACGTTTAGTCTGGTTCTTGGGGCAGACCTCCTTGTCTTGGGTAACCCCCATGGCTTGCAATGACATTAGACCTTGACCCCCCCACTTGTAGCATTGTAGTCTTAGTTATAAGCAACAATGAAACTGCTGTTCTCACCTCTGGAAACCAATCTCCTGTTAAGTTGATTGTTGCTGGAGCCCACTGCAGAAGCGATCCGTAACAATGATGTCTTGTCCTGTGTATGGAACAATGATGTCCACCTAATGTCGGTATTCTTCCAACAAGGAGAATTGTTGTAAATGAGTCATCAAGGTTATAGATAGAAGAGGATAAATGAATGTGCATCCGGGTTTCGTGTCATGGCATGAGTGACAAGCTGTGGGAACAAGTTGTTGGGTGCTGCATTGAAGCGATGATGTGTGAACAATACACAATAGGGGTTGGTTCACTGTATTGGGAAGTTATACAGTCTGTGGTCGAAGTCTGAAGGAGTGTGCTCCAGCGATGGTCAGATTGGGGGGAACAGTGAAATGAATCATGATTGAGAATATGCATGCAGGTGAGGAATGTCGTCGGATAGTCAGCAAGGATTATGGTAGGCATGGGATATGAAAGTGGAAACCAAATATCCAGGTATGGCAATTTTCAATTACTTGTTGATATATTGTCAAGGTGAAAGTCAGTGTTATGTGGATGTTTGTTTCACCAAGAATTACTGGAGTTGACTTTGTTCAGGTATCTTCTTGTTGTTTGTGGGTTTTAGTATCTAATTAACCTATCCAAAATAAGGGTTATTGAGGGTTTATGTATTGTATGAGTCAATAGAGCTGGAACAGTGAGGTCTCTTCAATAAGAAGTGAGACTTTGAATGGGTGTGGATGATGGTTGATAAGCGTGATGTACTGGAAATACTATATAATCACTACTGGAATATGAAATGTGGATTACAGCCATTTGCAGCAAGCTTGACACTAACTCAAATCTTTTGAAGTTTAGAAAAATAAAAGTAATTCAGCTATATCTCATGAAGTACTGCATGGATTGAGATGGTTATAGAGGGAAATTTGTACTATTTCTAAAGGGCTATCTACTCTCGTAATTATATTGGGACAATGTTTAGTGTATGGTGAGTTGTGGATGAAATAGAAGGTAAACCAGTATTTTTTGACATCCAAAATGATATTGTCAAATTATGGCATTAAATGAGCTCCTATGAACAAGATTGTAGGAAGGAAATTGTTCAGTTTTTTAAGGGCTAGAAGTACGTAGATCGTGATTTGCTTGATTTTTGTCCTTTGAGCCAAATATTATATCTATACTATGTTTGTCTGCATGACATTTGAAACCCTACAGTATTCAATGGCTCCTTTGAACACAAAGAATTAACCTAAAATGCCACAGTTAGCCAATTATCTTGAACAAAATCTGAGTTGACCAAAAGTTGCTTATATATGTAAAGACCTCTCATACCAACTTTCAAAGAAATCTTTTAATATTTGAATGTTTTATGATCAAAACATTAGTGTTCAAAGGAGTGATCAGATTTCTCTCTGCTTTGTGAATATTCAGTTTCTAATTTTATTGATGGTTCTGAATCCAAATCAATATCCAGATAGGTTCAGATGATGCACTGAGGGAATTAGAACACTTTTTTAGCAGTAGAAATCAGTACAGAATCAATTATATTAGGGTGTTCAAAGGACTGGTAGTGTTCAAAGGAGCCATTGAACACTGTACAAGAATCATGATGATAGGCTCAAATGACAAAGATGAAGAAAAATACGGTATATGAGCTTCTAGCCCTTACCAAACTGAACGATTTCCTCCCTACAATCTTGTTCATAGGAGCTCATTTGATGCCATAATTTGACAATATCATTTTGGATGTCAAAAAATACTGGTTTACCTTCTATTTCATTCACAACTCACCATACACTAAACATTGTCCCAATATAATTACAGGGGTAGATAGCCCTTTAGAAATAGTACAAATTTCCCTCTATAACCATCTCAATTCATGCAGTACTTCATGAGATATAGCTGAATTACTTTTATTTTTCTAAACTTCAAAAAATTTGAGTTAGTGTCAAGCTTGCTGCAAATGGCTGTAATGAATACTGATAACAATATTCACCAATTTAATATGAATTGTTTTGGTTACAGGGCCTATTCAATCAAGAGTATCTCTGGATATTATAATATCTGACTTAAATCCAAAGCTTCAAATGCACATTGGCTACTAGTTCAGGGATATCTATAATACCTTTTGAATACTCTGTTTTGTTTAGGATGAAACCTTAACCTTAGAAATGTATCTAGCTGACTAAAGCTGACTAAAGCTGACTAATGAACTGATTGGACTGAGTGAACTGAGTGAATTCTCCTTAATTGACAAGGGGAACTCAGAGAATGATAGAATGCGAGTGCACTGGACTGAATTGCAAGCACTAGCTACTACAATGAGTAACTAGGGACTCTCTTGGCAACACACCGTGTGGCACCCCGACCAGGACCCCGACAAAGGCAACCTGAGCAGCGGCTCCACTCCTCCCATATACAATAAAACGAGCACTACGATAGTTTAGTCTCTATCTGATAGACCTTTAAGACACGTTGTAGTAGATGTACCTGGACAGTCACGTGACTAGGATTCCCATGGTTGTGTTTCCTTAGTAGTACAGATCTCGTGTTGTAGCGATTATCATCACTATCATCACTCAATTCCATCCCAGTTCTCTCAGCTGACTCCGTCCCTCCACAACATTATAAACTATGACTTCGAAAAACCGGACTCCGGGAGGTAACCTAGACAAACATGCGACCAGACTAACCAGGGATGAGCTGGCTGATGCCACAGGTGTCCTCACTGACGTGCTCAATGTGAAAGATGCTAGGGCAGCCCTGATACGATGTAAAGGTGAGGTCGGGGTGGCTGCGGAATAGTAATCCTAAGCCTGTGGGGGTCAGCATAGAAGTGACTAGGAATAGTCTAACAAGCTTCAGTAAAATGATAGGATATAAATGGTAAGAAGCCGCCGAGTAAACTACTGAAATCTATCGAGACCGGTCGAAGCCGACGAAGCCGATGATGTCGGGTATGGCGGGTCGGGTGTCGGGTGACGAGGGACGTAGAGATAAAGGCGGTAGAACGACGGGGAGAGCGTCGAGGAATCCGACGAGCAATGTGTGTGATGGATTTTACTGAGAGACTAATTCTCAGAGAGAGGAAATGGGGGAACTGGTTTCTTATTATGAGATGGCGCTTGGGCACCGTTTTTATACTACAAATTTCTGTACCTAGATTCGGACGAGAGTCCTCGGCCGATGAGAGAAAACAAAGGAGAATAAAAATGGAAAAGTAGGAAGAGGGTTGCGAGGTGACCATGACAGGGAAAATGGGTGGAAGATATAAAAACCGTAAAAGACGTAATATACTTTACTATATCTCCATAAGGGAGACGCTAGGCGTGAATAAGGCAAGTCCGACGTCGGGATTCCAGTCCGATGAGATCTATCTTTGATATTTGAAGTTCCGTGAGTTTAGGAGATGGACCGACCAGGTACGTGAGCGGCTGTGCTAGTCGGTATGCATTGGGTTGCATTGGGTTGCATCGGGTTCGAGCGTAGATTGCTAGAGACATCGGGTTCGAGCGGATTCGCGAGATATTGATGTTACGGCCTCAGAGGGTCAAGGACCCTCTACATCTCCTTGGGTCTTCTAATAGAGACCATCCGTGGTCGAGAATATGGGGTCTCCAAATGCGGGTCGCGAATGTGGCCAATCATGTGAGCGGCCAAACAACGGCAAAGTAAAAAAAATAAAAAAATCTCTTTGTTGATCCAACCTTTCCTCTACACCATCACATGCCCACCATGTCCCAAACCTACGACAATTTCCTCGCCTTTGTTGAAAGCATCGAACCCGATGTCCGGGCGGACTACGAAGAGGCCGTTAACGTGGTCACCGTGTTTCACAGCGATGATCTCGTTACGATGGTAGATGGCAATGAGGGGATGGCCCAGAGATGGGTAAGTGGCCGCAAGAAAGCGCTAGTGAGTTTCCCAATTGATTACGCGTGTCCTAAGATAGCTCATGTCGTCCCACTAGCGTGCTTATCATGGAATCGTCGCGGAACTCCGAGCTGGTGGTACAAGGCCAGTAACTCCACTGCTATGGGCCGACTGCCAATCGTACGCTAACGATGTCGAAGAGTGGCTGAAAGAAGCGGCGGACCGAGAGTGGCAGGAAAAGGAAGAAGCTAGATGGCGGGCAGACGAGGAAGCGGCTACACGGGAAGAGGAGGCCAGACGGTTGGCAGAAGCAAAGGCACGAGCGGAGGCGGAGAAAAGGCGAAAGGTGGCAGAGGAAAGGCGGGAGCGGCTTAGAATAGAACAGCATGAGCAGCACTGGACTCAAGAAGTGAACCGGGTTGAAAAGGATGGAGCCGCGTATCGGCGGCAGCTCAGCAAGGAACGGCGAGCTGAAGCAAACGCGTCGGTCGCGGGTGAACCAGGGACTGGGTCGATTCCGGAAGGCGAAGTCGCAGTTGAGCCAGAGGAAGGCCCCGTCGACCCGGCACCAGAGACACTGGCCGATGTAGAAGACGTAGATATGCCGGGCGTAGAGATCGGAGATTTGGCTGGTACAACGGTGAGTTCCTGTGTCGGTTCATTTGTTCTTTAGTCACTGATCCTGGTAACAGTTCACCGGGCCGTTTCCCCTACAAGCCTGCACCAACTGCGTCAAGGCTCAAGAGGCGTGTCGAGGCGTCACGGGCTACGTGTGCAAACGATGCCGGAGGCTGAAGAAAAGATGTACTAACGCTACACACCAGATGGGGGTCGGCGCAAGGTGGATACTGGAAAGGGCAAAGAGGTCGCGGTCGGCACGAGGAAGCCGTTGTCGTTCACGACAAAGCCAATCCGCAGTAGGCCTGCCCGGGCCTCAACAAGCAAACCATGGGTCGAGGATGTGGAATCGGTCGAGGACAATGACGAAGACGAGGAAGAGTCAGAGGAAGAGCGGCCGACGAAAAGGCTTAGGGCGGCCTCAGCAGCAAACCCGTTTGTTTTGACAATGGAAAATTACGAGCAGGTGTTGGTGCGGCTGGCGGTCCTTACGGAGGAGCCGGGAGCCCTGGGCACCAACGTCAACCGTCACCTCGTCCACTTCAGTCAAGAGTTCCAGCGGCTCCGCGTCGATCTCGAACGGTCGACCTCAAGGTTGGTGATGTTGAAGCGGGACTACGAGACCGGCCGCCTGTAAAATAGAAAAAAATAACGAGCCCGTTGTATATATATAAAAATATATTGTGTACATAAAAGACGTGTCAGCTTGTTCACCCAGCTAAGGAAAGCCGATCGGCTCCCGAAGACATAGGACTATTCGCATCATTCGTCATATCGTTAGAAAACTAAGAGGAACTAAATAAAATGGGGGTATAACGTGGACAGAATATAAATGAAATGCTTAATCGTCGTCGGGTGAGGAGTCTATGGAGGGCAGGTATGTCGGATCATCAAGATTGTTTGAATCGGTATCGTCGGCATCGGGGTATTGTAAGAAATCGTCCAACAGTGTCGATATTTTTGAGCGGGCATGGTAGGGTACGACTCGGAAAGCGGCAAATCGGGATCTAGAAACCGCACCATTGAGTTCGGCGAGTATGTAGGATCCGCCTTCTGTTTTCCTGATGACAACCATGGGTCCAAAGTACTGCGGCTTTGCTTTACGATCGAGAGACATTTCGATACGTGAATTTTGGACGAGAACGAGGTTACCGGGTTCGAAGTCGAAAACTTTGATCGTGTTGGCGTGTTTCTGCTTGAATTGCTGGGCGGATGCGAGCCGAGATTTGGTAAGCTTTTCTTTGACCTGATCGAGGTCGGCTTCTCGTTTACGAAGTTGTCGGGCGCGGATGACTATGAGGTCGGTCGTAGACATCGTATCTTGCGTTGGAACCATGTACGTAGCTTCAGCAAAATTGAATGGAAAAAGCGGTTCTACTCCGTGTGCGATGTAGTAGGACGAGTATCCGAGGCTTTTGTGTGTAGTGACCCGTTCGGCCCAAAATACGGAGTGGGTTACGGTATGCCATTTCTTTTCATCTCCGTCACAACTTTTCATAATGGCCTCCCGGACATCAAGATGTTGACGCTCAACGGGTCCATTCGCTTGTGAGTTATAGGGCGAAATGCGGATGTGCCGGATACCGTAGCGGGAGGCAAGATAGTCGAGCGCTTCTACGAATGGCTTGCCGTTGTCAGTAACGATTTCTTCCAGAGCGCCCCAATGGCATAAGATATCCTCGAACAAGAATGTGCCGATGGTGGAGCCGGTCTCGCGGTGTAACATGCGGAACTCAGGGTAGGCGGACAGGGAGCAACGGGCTTGGACAATGTATCGATAGCCGCCGGATCGTGGCATAAACATTGTGTCGACATACGCTTTACGAAATAGCAAGGCCGGTGTAGCAATGGTGGGTGGAATGTGGTGATAACGCATTTGGCATACTTGGCACTGATGACAAGACTGGACATACCACTTTATGTCGTGGTTGAGGTGCGGCCACCAGAAATGATTGAGCAGCCGGGCGCGGATGGAGAATATGCCTTTATGGCCGAGAGAGTCGTGAGCGTCTTTGAGTAATTGAAGCCGGCAGTTGGACGGTATGACGAGCTTGTGTTTTCCGTGACGGTCTTTATGCCAAAGCTTGTTATCGGTGAGGAAGAATTCAAGGGCGTATCGTAAGAACAGACGGTATTCTTCGTCCGTGAAGTTCGCAGGTCGGGTTAGATCTCGTAACCAGGTCTCGACGAGGGCAAGACAAGCATCGGCCGCGTGGGCTTTATCGGATCGCGGTATGTCAGAAACGGCTTCCTGATTTGTGTAGACGAGGACGGCGGGTAACTCGTGGAGTCGGTCGGCTGTGGCATGGCAGCGGCCGCATACAGCAATCGGCTTAGACGGCGTGGGGACGGGTTGGTAGTTAACGACTTCCATAAAGAAACCGTAAGAGTGGTCGAGCCAATCGTCGGAGTCGTTGATCTCCTCGGGGTCTTCTGCAGCGTGGGGACGTCTGGAGAGTCCGTCGGGTGCACTGTGTGCGGAAGTGGGTACATGAATGAGTCTAAAATCAAATAAGAGCACGCCGGCTATCCATCGGTTGATCATAGCATTGGGCTGAATGTCAGGGTTGTTGAGCATCCCTTTTATGTACTTCGCATTGACTTCGACGGTGAGGTTGCGGATGCCGATAATGAAAATCCGGTAGGCGCGGAGGGCCCTGAAGAGACCGTAAAGCTCGAGCTTGGACTGGGAGTATCGGGCTTCGCGCTCGTTCCATGATATTGAACCGAATCAATTTGGATAGCCCTTTCTGTCGGCGCGGATTTGCATAAGAACGAAGCCGACTCCAAGAACGGATGAATTGACAGCGAGAATGACCTCCCATTCACGCGTGTAATCGATAGCGCGCAGCGCTGGCGATGAAATGACGGCATTTTTGAGGTAGTCGACGGCGGTCTCTTCTTCTTCACCAAATTCGAAGGGTATACCTTTGCGGGTAAGACGGACGAGGGGTCGGGAGTGGAGCGAGAAGTCTTTGATAAAAATACGCAAGACGCCGCAGATACCGAGAAAGGCGCGAACTTCGGTAAGGTTGGTCGGCAGTGGCCAATCGCGAATCTTCTGTACTTTGGAGTCGTCGGCTACTCTTCCTTCGTATGTGCATCGGTGGCCAACAACAATGACTGAGGGTCGACACAACTCGAGTTTCTTGCCGTTAAAGGTACTGCCGACATAGCGGAAACGCTGGATGACGCGGTTGACACCTTGGAAGTGCTCCCAAATGAAACGTCGAATTGCCGGGTTCTCGGGTATGGTCTCGTAGGTACCGTCGGGTTGCTCGTAGCGGGTTGGAGGTCCTTTGACGGGAATATCGTCCATATACGGAACCGCAAGATGAGGGATTTCATCACGGAGGATGTATGTGGAGTCACCATGTAGGATCTGCGGGGAATTTGTGTATCCCATAGCGATCCGCGTAAGTCGAAGCGTTCCGAGTGGAGACTGAAAGGTCATATAGTCCCGAGACGAGGGGTGGACGAGGCGTTGGTCGAAAGAGACGAAGAGGTCGAAGGAAGCGTAGCAAGAGTGGCCGCCAAAGGCCTCGGCCAAGTGCTCGGTCATGGGCGGTACGGTGGGATCGCGGATAGTGATGGCGTTAAGCGGCTGTAGATCATGGATGATTCGAAGGGACTTCCCATCCTTTTTCAAAACGCAGAACCAGCAGGAGCAGTATGACGAATTTGAGGGTTCATAGGTACCGGCGTTAATTTTATCTTTGATGATGCCGATGACTTCGTTAAGGATACCGGGTGGGATTGGGATATTGCGATGGACCCACGGGTCATGCGGTATGGTGGGAATGTGGATCGGCGGGAAGTAGTCCGTGTTGAATTGCCCTTTTTCGGATTCGTTCCAGGCGAAAGCGGCTTCTTGCATTTTGATGATATGGTGGCCGAGTTTCTCTTCCTCAGGCCAAAGGAAACCATCCGGGTTCATCGGCATTGCGTCGTGTCGTTCCTGGGTATAGCGGGTGCCGGGTGTAAAGTCGGGCGGGTGAGTCGGGAGCGTGGGTAAGTCGGCTAGCGGGTCACCGGTGATCTCGCGTATTATCCGGTATTCGTCGGGAAGAGTGGTAGAAATTGGGCGGATACGATTGGCTACCTTCTTATACTTTTTCTTGGTGATGACTCCTTTTAGGTCCCTGGTAGGGGGGGTGGTATACGAGATATAAGTAGCGTGTTCAGTAGGGGCTTTGTTACAAATATTTGAAGAAGAAGAAATAGGTGACACGGGAGCGGAGACGGAACAAGACGAAGGAAGGGTATCGGTAGTACGTATCTGATTTTGTACATCGGTCAACAATGAAATGTACTGGGCGGCAGTCTGAGGCTGAGACGAAGAGAAATCTAAATCGATAGAAAAACATAAGTCCTCTTCTAGGGGAAACAGCAAAAGGGAAGCATAGTTCATGGTATAGGTGTGGTTGCTTTCGAGTGGCGGCTTCTCATCTCCCGGTGCGTCCTTCCCGAGAGGTATCTCCGGGTCCTCGACTTCTAAAAATCCGGCTTTCCGGTGTCGGACCGCTCTCGTTGGTTCTTTTGGTTGTGCTCGATGGTGGGCAAGGTGACGAGGGCGCCGGTGTTTGGATCCGTGATCGTGACTTGTTGCTCTCCGTTTTTATAATCCTTCGTAAGGGCCTCGGAAAGTGTGAAGAACGGGTGGCCAATGAGGATCTTGTAGGGGGCGTCGTCGACGACTTGGACTTGGAGGAAAAGATCGACGTCGCCAAAAGTGAATTTTAGGTTGGCGATCCGGCCGAGGGTGTCATTGTCGCTTTTATTTGCCGACTGCATCCGCATCTTCATATTTTGAAGGCCGTAACTGAGTTTTTCCCAGATGTCGTGTCGCATGCCGATGATCATAGAGCCGTTGTCGAGGACGCATTCGAATACAAACTTGCCGTTGATGAGCGGGTAGACCGCATGAAGAGGGACTGAGTCCCGGCCGACGACGAGCGGGATGTTTTCCTGACAATGTTGGCAGGCGCGGGTAGGGATTTCGGGTGCGTGGAAATGGAAGACCTCGACGTTGTTACTCTCGGTGGTGACCTTTTTCGAAGTGGTGAGGTCCTTCATGTGACGGCGGGCGTCGGACGACATGGCTAAAAGTTCTCATTGCGAAATGCAGACTTGAGAATCGAGCACGCGGTCGATGACGGATTTGGCGATACCGGGATCTTCGATGGGGGCCTGGTAGCAGTACTGGGGGTGTGATGCGGGAAGGTTCTGGGGAGTGCGCGGCACGAAGGCGGTCGGCTCGGTCGGCCACGTGTTCGAAGGGGAGACTATGGTGATCAGCTGCTCGTTGACAGGTCTGGTAGACGTTTTCTTGGCCGGTTTCGTGACGGGTACAGATGTAGAGGCGGCGGGCGGGTTAGGGTACGACTCTCTGGACTTTCCTTTCGCTTTAGAGGGGATCTCTACGCCGTCAAATCTAACCCGTTTATGAAGCCGCTGCACTTCGGCTTCCAGAACCTTGATTTGTTCGTTGTCGTTGTTGATGTTGGACGTCGTGGACTGAAAGATGTCGGCATACTCGGTGGTGACCTCAGGTTCGTAAGTGGGTACTTCGACGGCGGAGACGAAGTTAGTTTTGACATGAGGCGGCAGGTCGCATTGGAATGGTTCTGTGGGGTTGCGGGCAGGGGGAGCGCGGTTGCCGGGGTTCTGTGCATGCCATGCGTCGAAGCAATCCTTCATATTTTTGCCGACAATAGCCTTTGGAAGATACATTCCGTTAGGCAATACGATGCGGCCATGCTCGTTCTTGCGGCATATCCCGTCTCGAGTGTACTGCTCGCAAATAGGACAATCGCGTATACGATGGAACGGGTCGTCGCAAAAGAGGCAGTTGAAATTGGTGAAACCCTGTCCCGCGGTGGTCGGCTCGGCCCTATTTGCACACGGCTTTGGGGAGTTGTTACGTTCGGTGAGGGCTTGCGTGAGGACGGTGAGTTGTTGCGAAACGAGACGAAAGAGGTCGGATACGTTAGGTTCGACCGGTTCCGCTTTAGGAATGACCGGGTCGTAGCGAGCGGGTGGCGGGTAGCGGGTGGCGGGTTCTATTGGAGTCGAGTACCGGATGGCAGCAGGTGACGTTGACGATAGACGAGAGACGGTGGATGGTTCGGCCGCCGTTCCGGCCAGCAGGAAGTGGGCGCAGTTGTGGAAGTCCTGAACGTCGTAAGGGTCGCTATGGAAATGGTTCGGCTTTTGGTACTGCAGATGGGTTTTGATGTCCTTTTTAAGCTCGACATGGAAGCCGTTCTCATACGCGATGTTGCGTTCTCGGGGAGAGATCCGACCCTTGTCTAGAAGAAACCCTGAGATCCGGATGAACTTGCGGTAATATTCACCAAGTTCGGCGCGGGTACAGATACCGTAAGTGGTTTGGGTGTGCGTAAGATGGTCGAGATCCGCCATAGTGTACCAGTGATCGTCTTCCATGCCCGGGTATAGCATGAGTACGCTCCTTTTGAATGCGGCATAATCGACGCCGGTCGCGCTAGGTAAACTCACCCAAAGCTCGTAGTCGCTAAGCGACGTGTAGCGCAGACTATGCTTGATGCGTCCTGCGTCGTCGAGAGCAGCATCGGCAGCAAGTATCTCGACTTCTTTGAAGAAGCGGTTTAAATTGAGCGGGTTCCCGTCGAAGGTCGGGGCCGTGGAGTGACCGCAAGCAGGCATTTGTCATGGAGTAACATGGGGAGTGGTAACGTGGGGAGCGGTCGAAGATCCAGAGGTCGAAGTCATTGTGGGTGGAAGGAGCTGAGATGTCGATGAAGCGGTTGTCGGGTGTACGATAAGCGGGTCAGGTAACGTGGACGATGATGGCGTAGGCGAAGACGAAGATGGGGACGATGACGGCGTAGGTGAAGATGATGACGGGGACGATGACGATGACGGATTTTTCGATGTCGAGAGCGAAGACGTAGACGGGGGTTCTAACGAGGTCGAAGTCGGAGACGTAGGCGATGCAGGTGTCGAACTGAGATCGGATGAGTCGGGTGTTATTGTAATGATCGGTATATCGACCGATTCGAGACTGTCGGATGAAAGATATAGGGGGGTGTTTGACCCTGAGACGAGCGGGAGATTGTTATGTCGAGCGAGGTGGTTGGGTACTAGCTGGAAGAAGTTGTCGTCGATTGTTGGGTCAAAGGCGGCTAAAGAGAGTTCTTGTTGAAGAGTTCTTCAAGGAAGTTCTTGAAGACAACGGTCGGAGGGAGGGATACGGGAAGAGGAAGCTATGGTGGTGCTAGACTATTCCTTGCAGTGGGCTCCAGATGTAAAGGCGAGGGCGGGGTGGCTGCGGAATAGTAATCCTAAGCCTGTGGGGGTCAGCGTAGAAGTGACTAGGAATAGTCTAACAAGCTTCAGTAAAATGATAGGATATAAATGGTAAGAAGCCGCCAAGTAAACTACTGAAATCTATCGAGACCGGTCGAAGCCGATGATGTCGGGTACGGCGGGTCGGGTGTTGGGTGACGAGGGACGTAGAGATAAAGGTGGTAGAACGACGGGGAGAGCGTCGAGGAATCCGACGAGCAATGTGTGTGATGGATTTTACTGAGAGACTAATTCTCAGAGAGAGGAAATGGGGGAACTGGTTTCCTATTATGAGACGGCGCTTGGGCACCGTTTTTATACTACAAATTTCTGTACCTAGATTCGGACGAGAGTCCTCGGCCGATGAGAGAAAACAAAGGAGAATAAAAATGGAAAAGTAGGAAGAGGGTTGCGAGGTGACCATGACAGGGAAAATGGGTGGAAGATATAAAAACCGTAAAAGACGTAATATACTTTACTATATCTCCATAAGGGAGACGCTAGGCGCGAATAAGGCAAGTCCGACGTCGGGATTCCAGTCCGATGAGATCTATCTTTGATATTTGAAGTTCCGTGAGTTTAGAAGATGGACCGACCAGGTATGTGAGCGGCCATGCTAGTCGGTATGCATCGGGTTGCGTCGGGTTCGAGCTTAGATTGCTAGAGACGTCGGGTTCGAGCGGATTCGCGAGATATCGATGTTACGGCCTCAGAGGGTCGAGGACCCTCTACAACGAGACGCGTACATCACACAGGGAGAAAAGGTCACCACGCAGAGACTAGCTTATGTTTTTCTACAGGCGGCAGCGGGTATAGCCAAGCTGCCGAGGCCCGCAGTCAACACCCTCAGGGCCTTAGCATTCATCCTAGAGGAGATAGGCTTGGACACAATGGCCAACGAGACGGTGGACAAGAAGATAGACGAACTCATACACCCCAAGCTAATTACGGCAGCCGAAACGATCGCGGCAGCAACACAAGCTAGTGAAAAGCAGGAGGAGGCACTGTGGGGGGTGACAACCCTAATGACAAACACATTGGACGACCTCCGCGCTAATTTGAACGAACTCACAACTCACACTAAGAGCGCGCTCGAGGCGGCAGAAGCGACCCCCAACCGGGAACGACCCAGTGATAACGGCGCACCCACTTTCGCGTCGGTTGCAAGAACCGCCACACAGATCCCACCAGAACATGCAGTGTCGATAGCGAAGGGGAACGCGTTGGACAGACAGATCGTAGTACAGAAACTCCCTGACACACAAGATGACGCGCTGGCAAGCCTCTCCGAGAAAGAGCTGGTGGAGAAGGCGACCCTGGCCCTTGACCTGATGGGTGTGAGGGCGGCAGACAAACCCAATGGCATGGCCTTCGCAGGAGCGCGCAGAACTCAATACGGAACGATAATATACACACTCAATTCCACGCAGGCGGCGAACTATCTAAGAGCCAAGGACGTAATGCACGCGTTTATGGTGCAATTTGGAGGCACGTCGGCAGGGAGCTCGAGAACATACCAAGTAATAGCTGAACACGTCCCTACCTCCTTCGACCCAAATGACCAAGCGGCAATCGAACCGGTGGAGCAGGCCAGCTCCCTCTCCAGGATGTCGATATACGAGGCACGTTGGATCAAGCCAACCCACCTTTGTCGAGAGGGGCAGCGCTTCACATTCTTGACAGTGGGCTTCAGCACGAGAGAGGCTGTGAACCACGCATTGGAATATGGCATTTTCATAGAGGGCAAGCAATGCAGGACGAAGAAAGCACTGATGGACCCACGGAGGTGCATGAAGTGCCAGAAATTCGGCCACATCGCGAAAGAGTGCAAATCCATCCATGACGTATGCGCCCGCTGTGCAGGATTCCACCGCACAGCAGACCAACTTTGCAGCACCAGGGAGATGAAATGCGCCAACTGTCAAGAATGCGGGCATGGTACTGCGGATCGGCAATGCCGGGTTTTCAGGGAACACCTCCAACAGGCGCGCGACCGAGACCCAGACACTAAGTACAGACTTTTCCCCACCAATGACCCCAGCACGTGGGGCAGAATAGATATGGACCCCACACAGAACACTTTCAACACGGCATGGAGAAACGACGCGCCCATGAACAATGCACCATGCATGGATGAATGGCACGAGCAGAGCAGAGAAGGACAGGACAATCAGGGGCCCCGCAGCAAAGGCTACACGGGAGCCGGACAGCAATGAACAGCACCAGCACCAGCTAATGACCGACGCAGCCAAAGGGCGGTCCTACAGTCTGCCCAACAAATGCTACACACCTACTGGACAGATAGACCGGCGCCACCTACCTCCGGAGGATGGTGGGCTGATGAACCGCTGGAAGGCCCCACCCACATCATGACACAGACATCCACCCACCCAGACACGACGACTACAGCACCGCGAACAATCACACCACGCCCGTCCCAACCTCAACGTCATCACCAACACCAACACCCCATCCACTCACCCTCGACGGAGGAACTTTATGCATGACCTCCACCCCCACTCCCAACCTACCAAAACCACTGACCTTATGGCAGCAGAACATCAACAAATTGCTCATAGCCCAGCATGACATGCTAGATTCAATCAAAACTAACTACGACTTTATTCTTATACAGGAACCATACTTCGATTTCAAGGGGCTCTCGAGAGCCAATGCTTACTACACAGTGATATATCCCCTGCGACACCATGACATGCATGCGACCTGCCACACTCGATCAATAATGTTAGTCAACAGACGGCTACGATCTGACTCGTGGTCCCTGATACTGATCGACTCACCGGATATCACGGCGGCAGAGATAAAAAGTGATTTTGGGATCATCAGTATCATCAACATATATAATGACTGCAACAACAACAACAACAACATATCAACACTGCGACGATACCTTGGCAGCGCAACAGCTCGAGCCCCAGCCCAGATCCCAGTTCACTACATCCTGGCAGGGGACTTCAATCGCCACCACCCGCTCTGGGATGAAGAACGCAATAATCATCTTTTCACTAACGCTAACCTCAATGCAGCAGGACCTCTGCTAGACCTCCTGGCCCAGTACGACATGAGAATGGTGCTACCAGAAGGCACACCAACCTTGCAATCCATGTCGACGGGCAACATGACTCGAGTCGACAACGTGTTCTGCTCTAGCACCATAATTGATCACGTAGCACTATGTGACACAAGGCCAGGTGACAGACCCGCCAAAACCGACCACTTCCCGGTAGTCACAGCACTCGACCTAACCGCCCCAACCAGCTCGCAATCACAACGCCCAAACTTTCGCGCGGTGGACTGGAAAGAGTTTAGAAACTCGCTCAAGGTCAACCTGGACGCCCTCCCGGCTCCAGCAGAACTCACGTCAAGCGACTCTTTCCACTGGGCGCTAGGAGAATTGGAAGGAGCAGTCTGGAACACGGTAACGAAATGCATCCCTATAACCAAACTAACACCCTACAGCAAACAATGGTGGAATCAGGACCTGAGGGCAGAATGGAAGAAAGTCCGCAACCTTGGCAACAAATCATACCGGCATAGACACGTGGAGGGACACCCTATCCACGAGACGTACAGAAAAGCCAAACACGGATATGCGACACACATACAGGCGGCTAAGACAGCACATTGGGTGGAATGGTTGGAGAGCATCGACACATCAAGCCAATGGACGGCGAGCCGACTGGTAACAGGTCCCACATCAGATGGAAGGAGGGCGAGGGTGCCCACACTCCATGTCACAGACGCCGCAACGAATGCGAGACGCAAACTGACAACCAATGCTGACAAGAGCGAAGCCTTTTACAAATGCTTCTTCCCCAGCAAACCTGCCACCTCGTCAGTCCCCGAAGATCACAGATACCCGCCACCAGCATGGCAATTCCAACCCATCACCGACGCACAGATTCACAGAGCCATACAACGCATGCAGCCGTATAAGGGCACCAAGCGCAATACCCCACCGAACGCAATATTCAAGAATGCCGGAGACATGCTGGTCCCCTTCCTCGGCCCCATATTCAGAGCGACTTTCGTGTTGGGAACGTACCCAGGGCATTGGGCTGTCATGGAGACGATCGTGCTGAAAAAGCTGGGCAAGCCGGACTATACGATTCCTGGGGCATGGCGGCCTATAGTACTGTCGGATGGATATGCGAGGCTGATGAATTCATGCATCAACGAAGACATCACGGTTATAAGTGAGAGGGCCAGGATTTTACCCAACAACCACTTCGGAGGGAGAGCCGGCCCCAGCACGACCAACGCAATCCTATTCATGAGCAAGATAATCAAAGATGAATGGCGTAAAGGTAATGTAGTATCGCTTCTCTCACTAGATGTTAAGGGGGCCTTCCCGAGCATGGCCATCGATCGCATGGTGCATAACATGTGAAAATGCAGCATACCAGTAGAGATCACTGAGTGGCTGGAGAGAGTGCTCACCGCACGTTGTACCACGCTGACCTTTGACGAATTCACTTCAGACCCCTTTGATGTAGACAACGGACTCGACCAGGGAAGCCCAGTCTCGCCGACATGTTACCTGTTCTACAACTCAGACCAACTCGACATCCCCGTCCCACGCAACGGGGAACATGGCATATTGTACCTCGACGACTCGAACGTACTCGCGGTGGGCCGGAGCTTTGAAGAAACACATGCGAAGCTTGAGTCCATAATGGCGAGGCCGGGTGGCATTCTGGAGTGGGTGAGGGAGCACAACTGCGAATTCGGCGTCGACAAATTTCAACTGATCGACCTGACACGGCAACGGAGGGTGGACCCAGACGACCCAAGAAAAAGAACCACAATGATGGGACTGCCGCTCAACATTGCCGGAAGGCTTATACACCCCAAGACATCGATCAAGTTCCTGGGCATTGTAGTAGTGGTGCCTGTCATGTCACGTGACCTGGACCTTAGTCAGTAGCCAGTTCTGGATGTAGTAGAGAGACTTCTATCCCATCCACCTTTGACCATTCCATGTGATTCCGTCCCCGATGCCGAGAGGTCCCTCGGGACCACTCCAGTGTGCACATCGACCGCGAGCTCCGGTGGAAGGAACAGGGAGCGGCAGCACTCAAGAAGGGCCAGGATTGGCTATTGGAGTTCCGGAGACTTTCCAAAGCATCAGGGGGAATACCAGTGAAGATCATGAGACGGCTTTACCTGTCCATCGCAGTTCCGAGAATGCTGTATGCTGCAGAGGTCTTCGTGGGCTCGATGCAGAAGAGAGAAGGAACAGGGGATAGACAACGTGGAGGGAGTACGGCGATGATATGGAAACTGGCGGGCATACAACGCAAGGCAGCTCTGATGATCACTGGCGCACTGTCGACCACGGCCACTGACATCCTGGATGCCCACGCAGACCTGCTACCATTTCATTTTTTAGTAGATAGGATATGACACCAGGCGGCTCTATGCCTTGCAACACTCCCACCGATGCATCCACTAAGTAAAGCCGTCAAGAACGCACGGGTACGCCGGGTAAAGAGACACCCCACCCCCATACACGACCTGATATGGGACTACGACATAAAAACGAAGCAGATGGAAAAGATCACCACATGTAGATACGACACAAAATGGAAACCCAAGATCAAAACACAGATACAGCCGTCGAGAGAAAAGGCCAAGGAAGCACACAAACGAGATGACAACGATATAAAGATATACACCGACAGATCAGGGTTGGATGGGATGATAGGTGCGGCGGTGGTACTAATGAGAGCAGGATGAAGGAGAAGGAGAGTTAGAAGGTACAAGCTAGGGAAACAGGAGCATCACACGGTACATGAAGGGGAGGGGATAGGGATGATATTGGGACTAGAGCTGCTGAGGGGAGAAAAGAGGGTTTGAGACGTCTCGATGTTCGTGGATGGACAAGCAGCGATTCGGGCAACCAAATCTCCCGAAGCAGGCCCGTCGCGCCACATATTTGATTTGTTCCACAAGAGGCTAGATATGGTTACGAGGCAGCACAAAAGAATGGACCTTACGATCAAATGGACACCGTGACACGAGGGCATCGATGGCAATGAGGTAGCAGATGATCATGCGAAGAAAGCGGCACAAGGGAATAGCACGGCGGCCACAGGGATCCCTGCCCCACTATGGCACGCTCTACTGCACAGCAAGGCGGCAGCAGTGAGGACATTCTTGAGCAGACTAAAGAAGCGAGCGGATAGGGAATGGCGCCAGTCCCCAAGGTACCGGCGACTCCTGGAGATCGACCTGAGCTTCACGCAGTCTGTATATCAGAAAGTGACCCGATCCCTGCCCAAGAAACACCTTGCGATCCTCACGCAACTGCGAACAGGCCACATTGGGCTCAACCACCACCTGCACAAGATCAACCATGCTGACACCCCCACCTGCCCATGCTGTCGCCATCACCATGAGACGGACACCCACTTCCTCCTGTTCTGCCTGGCTCATGACCACGCATGCCGGAGACTATGTCGGATAGCAGGGCATGACGTGGGATATGTGAAGAAGCTGCTTTGCACCCCGAAACACCTCCCACCGCTTTTCCGCTACATCAATGACACACAACGACTCCGGCAAGCATTTGGAAACATTCCCAACATCACACACAAATAAAGCAACAGCCCCACCCTGGTCCACGCATCCCCTGGCCACCGGCCTTTGCCCCCCCTTGTCCCCCTACCTTATGATCTAACTACACCCAGGTTCAATTATTACGGGAGACATACTCCCACCGGGAACGGCACCGCCGTGCCCACACGTTGCCCCAGCCTCACACGCACTCTTTGTTGTAACAAGTAGTATATCTCGCAGTAATCTCTACATACAATGTACCATAAAGGAGAATAAACTAGGATTAAAATAAAATAAAAATAAAAATAAAATAAAAAATGAGTAACTACTAGTACTAATAGAATGAGGGATCACACTGTGTGAACCCAGACTAAGACTGAGTACTGATTGGTGAGGGTGGAAATCCTCCTGACTACAAATTTGGGGGCCCTATTTATACTGTTGGAGAACAATGGAGGACTGAGAACAAAGGGAAAGTGAGAACAATGGGGCTGAGTCATAAGAACAATGGGGTTGAGTCATAAGAACAATGGATGGCATCAAAGAGGCTGTGAACAATGGGCTCTATCTCTGTTTGGACTGTTTAGAACAATGGACTGATCAGAACAATAGACCTCCATTGTCTTTATGTAAGCAAACTATCACAATCACTCTCTGATGCATCCTATCTTATCACTATCTAATCATCCTCTTGTTCACATCTTATCTAATCATATCCCATTATCTAGCTGAGCCGCTTTTGATCAATACAAGTAAACAAGATTTGTAATCAATCCATTACTGCTAATATAGGTAAGAATGCTAGTTGGGCTTGTCTCCTTGCACGCACAATGCAGAGAAATATATAATAAATACTACTGAGTGGGGGATGTGCCTCTGTGCACTATACATAAATGGCTAGGTCTGGGAATTGCTAGTGAAGCCATGATAAATAATATAAAGGTAAGCATATGTCTGTTCACTAGCATGCGTAATGTGGAAAGGCATAGAATGGGTACTAATGAGTATAAGTGTGCATCCATAGTCTTGCACTTAAATATCTAAGTCCATGGTCCAATGGTAAACCCATGACATTAAACCCAAAACCATTTGGGGTGATGACATTGGAAGCATCAATGGCAGAAAGGTGTTGGTGCCAAAGATAGATCATAACAAGGTAGACACCAATGAGGATGGTGATGGTGATGATGGTGATGATAATCATGGTAACAAGCTGTGTTGGGAGTATAGCCATTGTGTATTGGTTTAGGAAGACAGTATCTTGTACAGCAAAGACAATGAAGGTGACATCCATTTGCCAGGGGATTGTTTGGATACAGAAAGGTCACATGGGGATGTGTCCATGGTCAGTCTGGATTGTTCTAGAAGAAAGGATAAAGAGAAAACAGGAACAATAAAATACAAAGATGTCCAAAAGAGGCCAAAGGACAAATGAAAATGAAAAAGGAAGGTGTGGTAGTGCAGAATCATTGTGGTGGGCATTGGAGTCAGAAGCAGAGTTGAAAAAAGTAACACCATCCCACCATCCATTTAAGCTGAATGTTTTATATATCATGTAGTTATTGTCCTACATACTGTATATATGCTAATATACATGAAATTACATGAATAAAACAGAGAGAAAAAAGGAAAAAGCAGTGAGACACATGGGGGTGCTGCCACCAAAATGGATGGGTTACTGCCTTCACAGAGGAGCCATTCTGGCTCCATGCTAAATGGGGAAATGCACTGGGGTGTGAGGAAGGTGAGGGAGAGATTCCAGGAGGTGGAGAAGGGTGCATAGAGGTGGGGGTGGATGTGGGTGGTGGGGAAGGGGTGATGGGTGGTTGTTGATGTTATGGAATAAATTGGGAAAGGTTCCTTTCCCCAAATGAGTGGCAGGAAGGGGTAAGTACATGGGGGGAAAAGCAGGATGGGGGTGGGTACTCACCTTTGCCCTTGGGGCCCCCCACGCTCCCCACATTCTAATAAAAGCACTGGGGACATCATCTTCAACATCCCCTGCAGCCCTGTCATGGTTTTTGCCATCCAGATCGGTCCTGTCATTGAGCTGCAGAAGGGTGGTGATGGCAGCTGTTACAATGACGATATCTTGATGATGATGATGCCATCAATGATGGCGTCACTGTGGGAAACCCTCTGTATTGTCTTTGTCATCTTGGTTGCAGTGCATCCACTTTGCTGCCACTAGTTCTGACATCATGAAATCATTTGGATGCCGGTAGTGGTTGGCAGAGTTTGTCATCAGTAAAACAATGCAGACAGTGCTGATCAGGCATGATCCAAAATTATCAGAAATGCACAATTAGGCCAGAAGTTATAATCTAATATCTTGTATTAGCATTTTGACAGATTCACCACAACATATATATTAATGACAGGTAATGGTGCATGCATGGCCTCAGCAGCATAGGAGTGTCACAGGTAGTTTGTGGGCTGTTAGGAACCTGGTTGTGTAACACTCCTTCTCTAATTATATCTTGGGATGAATAATACATTTTACACATAGTACAGTTAATGTCATGGTTTGAGAAAGAATGATGTGGAACTTTTTGAAACCAAAGCCAAGACCCATCTAGACTAAAATAATGCAGCCTGCACATCATCTGGATCCTGTCTGGGAAACTTTTATATTGACTGAGAAGTGTGTTGACCTAGTGATTGTCCTTGTGCTCCCATAAGCATCAGAACCTGGGCCACACATGGAAGAAAAACGGTACATTTTTGACCTTTTCAACATAGTAGCCACAATGCCATTTATTATTGAAGAAGGCTAGGATAGTGTTATGCTGCTATCAACTTGGTCAGCACATCATGCGTCACAACACTGCATTCACCAACCTTGAGTTGCGCCTCATGGGCATGACCAGCAATGGAAATGGGCCTCAGGCATCAACTGGATCTGGTGGACTGAAGATCAATTTGTGTCAAATTGAAAGATATTTGATACAACTTACTTTGTTTGCAGACTTAGGCAGGCTATGGATGATGAGAACAAAGTGTGTGATGATAGTGATGGGTGAGAACTCAGGTGTGTACTGAGTGTCAACAGAAATGGTAAAAAGACAAACATACAAACTCGCACCCTGCCTTTTCAATGAATGTAGATAATATTATATCCCAAATTAATGGTCCTATATAAATCACCACAATTCTAGTGAAATTGAGGGTGGAAAGGAAGTTCATTCAATTATATGCCTAGCCAACACCTCTGTGAGAACTGCAGAGTGACAAAGTAGCATGACTGTCCAAATGATCCATGTGTTACTAACAACATCCCTTTTTCTTTCCATGTTGTGCCAATAATAATGACTTGTTCACCTACTGTCTTGACCACTGGTTGTGGGGGGGAAAGATATCTTGCCAACTTTGAGTGAGAGAGTGTGTGAGAGAAAGAAGCATAACAGGCTATTGAGAAAGCAGAACTAGCTTGAAGTGAATTTGAGGAGACCTAGGCCAGGAATTTTAGTAAGATGAGTAGTTTCCAAACCAAAGAAGAGGTGACACAGCATGGACAGCCAGAACATGATGGAGGAGTGAAGCTTCATGTGATAGAGAGAGTATCTGATGAAGGGAACCTCACCTGGGAATGTGTCAAGAATGGAGTGTACTCAGGACGTGCAAATGGGAAAATTGGTGAATTATGAAGCCTCTGCAGGGCTGCACAATGTGATGTTCTTCTTGTAATCATAAGGTAGGTCAGGCTTCACCAAAGTTGTATGGACCTGGGGGACATGCACCTGCAGAGGTGGAATTGCTACCTGAGTGTGAACAAATGGGTAGGTGAGTAAAGCAACTACTACTTTTGGGGAGAAAGCTAACCAGATACCATGCGAGACTGAGGGGTGTTTTGAATTGTCATTCAGCCTTGTCCACCCACTCCCACCCTCTTTTACTCTCATCCTCCTTTAATTTCCCCCGCCAACTCCTATCTTCCATTTTGGCATCACCATGTGGACATTCATGTGAAGACTCTGGGTAACATCACCATTGACGTTTCACACTACACCACGAGCACAGCTCAGGGCTAGCTCAGGGTTTGAAGTTCCTGGCTGGATCTGAACCTTTTATGGCATTTACTCTCTTAGTGATTCTGGAAGGCATTCTGGAAGCCTGACCAAATTTTAATACAAAATTTCATCACCATTTCAAGCCTAGTTTAGCAGGCGTATTCAAACAGTCCCTGTGAACCCTTGACAAACCTTTGACTGATGGTCCCTGAGGCCTGAGGCCTGAGGCTTCACCATGGATTGATAGGCAGTAAACCCCAGTGAAAAGTCCATCTTGCATAATCCAGTTAGATACTCTAAATCCTTTTATATCTATATACAACCAGTAAAATTGTTCCAAGTGAAAAGATGATGATTAAAAATCTCACAAAGGCATACTATGCTCCTGTTCTGGTAGCGACAAAATCTTTTGCAAATGGAACAAAAAATGTGAGTCGGTCGATGACATCATCTTTGTACTTGTTCATTTGTTTCCCCCTTGCTCCTGACTTCCATGTCCCCCATCCCTGTTGGCACGCTTTTCCCCTCCCACGAGACCATCACAGCCACTCTCCTCAAGGATGTCCCTGCAGCCAAGCGTGACACCCTTGTCAACTTCCTCATCTGCTGCTCGCTGGTCAGACTGGTCAGGATGCCAGTATGACGGTGTTGGAGCGAATAAGCGGCTATTATGACATCAGATTACGTGTCTCGCGTATGTACATGTGGGTGCCGCAGTCACAGTAGTCTGACACAATGACCGCAGACAACCATGGCGCAAGGAAAAAGGACAAATGAGACAAGAATCCAACAGAGGTCAGTCCCCCTCACCGTATTCTCCCTCTTTACCCACCGACAAACAATCTAGACTTTCATATTCGTCCGTCCATCCATCCATCGAAAACCTACCCAACTCCCGTGGCCCTAACTACAGAGGTGTCCCCGCCAGCTTGCAACAAGCGTGACATCTTTGGCAAACTCTTCAAGAAGAAAGACACCACTCCTGACTCTGCCGCTGCCGCTCCACTGCTACTACAGTCACAAGAGCGCATGCTAAGCATCCCCAACGCTGCATCAACGCCACCTCCCATGTAACCTGGCACTTCAAGTACTGCCTCACCCACACCCCTGCCATACCCCTTCCCATACCCATGCCTATCCCCGCATCCACCCTCAGGCTCACCCTCGCTCAGTGCTGATCATTCACTGCTGTATTAAAGCAACCGGTGCCATCATCACAAAGATCTCAGAGGCAACCGCCAAAGACGTCAACATTGCCATCGATGCGGCACAGAAAGCATATGAGACAACTTGGGGCCTCAACACCCCTGGCACCAAACGCGCGGAACTCCTCAACAAGCTCACTCTGCTCATGGAAGCCAACTTGGAAGAACTCGCGGCCTTGGAGGCCCTAGATAATGGTCAGTGTTGGTGTTTTCCCTTATTTTTCTTTCTTTCTCCCTCTTTTCCTTGGCTCTCCTTTGATGCATCCCCCTAGGCAAGACTTTTGGTTGGGCGAAGTCCGCCGATCTCCAGGGTTCGATTGCATGTATCAAGTACTTTGCTGGTTGGGCAGACAAGATATCCGGACAGGCTATCGAGACAGACGAAGGTAAACTGACCTATACACACCACGAGCCTATTGGCGTTGCTGTAAGTTCTTTCCCCCTCCCACACCCACTCACCACTCACCACTCACCATTTACCAGGGCCAAATCATCCCCTGGAACTTCCCTTGTGAGCACTCCCCCTCCTTTGCATTCAGCATCTCACGACAAGTATTTTTTTTCCATTGCTCCCTTTTGGTCTGGCGCAGTTCTCATGTTCACTTGGAAAATCGGGCCTAACCTTGCTATGGGTAATGCTATCATTATCAAGCCCTCCAAATTCACACCCCTCACTGCACTACGTATGGCCCCACTTATCGTCGAGGCAGGGTTCCCCCAGGGTGTCGTAAACATACTGGTGGGATATGGCGACACCGTCGGCACGGTGATTTCAGGGCACATGCGTATCGACAAGGTAGCCTTCACAGGGCAGCAGCAGCAGCTAGGGCAGCAGCGAGTTCTTAGATTGGCAGAACCAGGAGCAGGGAACCAGGAACAGGGAACGAGCAGCGGGGAATGGGGGAGTGGGGAATGGAACGAGGGGCGAGGAGCAGCGCACCTGGACACTTTAATCGAATACAATGGAACGCAATGTTTTTTCATAGCAATCACAATGGTTTTTTCAAGATTTAATTGGACAGGCATCCACTGTGGGTACAGAATTCTATTTAAATATTAAGACGAGATTTTGTAGGACCGCAAAGGGCCTAAAAGGACCTGAAAGTTTCTAAAAGTTTCTACCTAGTGGGACTTTTCACTGGGAGTAAACCCTGGCTTGGCTATAATGTACAAAAAGTGCTGTATTGCAAAATACTGGAATATACAATAGGCCATTAAATGAATGTAAAAATGACTATGAAAGAGAGCAACAACATGATATCATGACAGCAACATATCACGCAGAATCACCACATCAGAGCCTTTTCAATCTTTTGTTGCCAGACAACTGATGGAGTTGTGGTAGTTTGTTTCTCCTGCTTGTGTCCAGGATACTTCTTGAGGTCATCTTGGAAAGCTAGTGTAAAAATTCTTTTATTAATAACAAGGGTTAATACTTGTAATGAGACATGCAAATATAGAAACTCATGCTGTCCACTTGATATTCTCATCTTCTGCCATTGGCACAGTTGCCTGAATTTTCAGACAGGCTTCTTGTAATAAGTCATCGACAAATGTCCAAAATTTCCCTGGACCATAGCTTTGTTCGTCTACAGGAACCCAATCTTGATTTCCATCTGCTTCAGGGCCTTCTTCTGAGCCACCATTTGTCGCATGGGCAATTCCACCAAAATTGTGGTCATCAAGAGTGCTGAAATCAAAATCACCTCCAAGTCCTTGGCCACCATCACTTCTGTCTTTGTTGACATTACCAGGGTGGTGGCTAGATGTGGAGCTAGGACCATCAGGTGTTGGCCTGCCACTGCCAAACTTAGTTTCGAAGTGGACATAGCAGCCTCTCTAGTATCAAACATGATGAATAGTAGAGCGATGAGTTCATTGAAGCATACCAAATATGATATATGTGCCCAGTGGAGTGCCATTACTTCCATTCCAGTTGGGGTCAGTGCTTTTGATAATGCGCCAATATGCTGCAGCCTCTTGTCTTTTTCATTTTTGAGTTTGGTGGCAGTAGAGAACGCAATCTCATTTTAGCATCAGCACAGGTAAAACAAATGTGAAGCACAATCATGTAAACCTTTTGCTTGATAGAGCTTTGTAAATTAGTTAATAGTTCTTTCACAAGTGTTGACAATATTTGAGCTGGTTCAGGGTCTTTGAGAGCCTCAGAGGGTACTTTGAAGATGCCAGGGTCATTGCAGATCAAATCCTACCATAGATACAAATGAGAAGTCATGGAACTTGAAAGTATGTGATCATGCTTACAAGGATATGCTCTGCAACATGCACCGTTAAGTTGGGGGAGAGAGAACAAGCGAGAAGCCAATCTTGCATAGTGTTTTAAAGTCCGGTTAGGTCCGGTTTTTTGCCTTTTTTGGAAGTTAACCGGGACTGGACCGGTTGCCTAACATTGCAAAAATGAAAAAAAACTGGACCGGACTGACAGAAACCGGTTGCCATTGGTTTTTTTCGGTCCATTAACCAGTTTAAACTGGTTTTAACCTGAACCAGTTAATAACCAGTCCAGACTGGTTTTGCACCAGGTCTGGACCGGTTTATACTATTCAAAGCTTAGAATATTGAATTGTAATTGTAAGTGTGACTTCTCGTCACATAAGTGACACTACCTCAACTCCGAGTCTCCGACCACAACGTCAAGCAGAACGGTTCATGATTGCGAACCCTTCTGCTCAAGTTAAGTCTTCTGTTTTTTGTTGTACTGTGTATATTTCACTAACATTTTACCTTTCTAATGTAGATATTCACTGCGACATCGGTCAGCACAACGACGACGACAATTCACACAGCCATCACAACTGTGACACAACAACAAGATTCTGCAAGAACAAGTACAGCACCTGCGACAATGACAACGAATAATACAACCCACCACCGAAAGGCGCATGATGACAAGACCATGACCACTACCAACACCCACATCACAACAAGATGACGACGATGATGATGACAGGGAAGTTGAAGGCTGGGAGGGTGGTGCGCCCACCTACTGGCCCAGGTACATATGCCACCTTTGTCCCATCGACATCTTGCTAACCACACACCTCGCAAACATGGGCTGATGCGTCAACAGACACGCAGACATCGTTTGTGAGGAATTCGGCATGGTAATAATGAAGGACATGGAAAGGGCCAACAGGATGGCCCCGCTGGACAAGCACCGCCAGTCCCCCCAACAGCCAGCTCCATTGGACACCAACAGCCCAATCAAGGATGGCCCCACATCCAACGAGGATGGCAGCAAGGATGGCCCCCCATCTACCTTGCGAGGGTGACAACCACGTCAATTGACACGCGTCTGGCCCGCGCGAGGTATGTGGTGCCCCAAGTCATGGAAACCAGCAGGTTAAGGGCCATGGCCTCACATGAGGCCCCCCCATCTACCTCGCCAGGGTGAAAGCCGCATCATTGGCGCCAACAAGAATTGGGCAGGGCAGGGCAAAGTGCCATGCCCACTATTATAATACATAATTTGTCCCTTAGTTTTATTATCTACATACACAAAAAATATACAATTTCCCTATCTACGAGGTGAACCGGAAAATCCGGTTGCAGCCAGTTGCAACTCGGTTGTATAAGGGTGAGCCAAATCGGGCAACCGCAACCGGCAGCCTCCCACATCGGGTGCAACCGCAACCGGTGGTCCGGTCTTTTTTGGTTCAGTCTGGTTGGGTCCCGGTTTTTTTCCGGTCCTATGGACTGGACCTTGAAACACTAATCTTGCAGATATTTCTGTGATGGAAGGTCATCACCACTAGCCAATATCCACAACAAATAAATAATACCCGGAATTCCAGGGATTTTAGCAAGTCCTTTGTCTTTTCATCTTTCTCATTCTGCTGATGACCCATCATGTAGGCCATGATATCGATGAGCATGAGTTTCGAATCTGAGAGCTTGGGTAGAGAATAATCAGGTATAGATGGTAGAGTGAAGCAATGATACGCACTTGAGAAATGTGTTGAGAGAGTTTTCCTCTAGGTTGTATCTTAGACATTGTTTCCTAGCATGTACCTTGAACCGCTTCTGCTCCTGTTCATCACCAAGGTCAGCCTCAGCACTATGGCGTCTAATTGGGCCAGGGGAAAATATTGCCACAGGTATAGGAGACAGAAGAGAAGATTGCATCCCAGATCTACTAGTTTTCCTTGGAGCCAGTGTTTGCAAGCTTGATTCAAAAACATCTGAAGCTGGTGGTATATGTGCAGGACCAGCTAATCTGGTGGTCCTTGGAGGGTCAGGTAGTCCATGAGACACTGGTGCTGGATGTGCTGCATCTCTAGAGGTGCGATAGCGCAACAAGAGGTTGTTCATCACAACGCATTGAAAAAAATGTAGAACAAGTGTTTGTTTGTTTGTGTTTGCAATTTAAATTGAACATTAAAAATTAAACATGAAAAATGAATGAGAATAATTTAACAGTACAATTGTCTGAGATGATATGATTGTCTATTCCACTTGAATAAGCACCATCGTCAATGTCAAATAAAGTTTCTATTGAAGGCAAATCACCTCCACTCATCATCTCTTCACAATCTCTCTTCGAGGGGATTGGCACCCTCTCACACAAAGATGCTGAAGCCATCACAACCGAACCACTAGTTGTCGAGTTGTCGAGAGACAGTTGGTTTAACAACAAACCTCCTCATCATAGAGTGGTCATGATCGAGACTAGAGTGTGGTAACTCTTTGTCTACATCCCAACCTACTGCACAGCCACCCACTCAACAACATCATGTTAACCACTACTTCTGTATGTATTGCGTCTGATCTTGATTGAGTGGTGGGTCCCAACTGACGGATTTGGCTGGGCTTGGAAGTTCAGGAGGGAATACCATCATGGGATGGTGTAAGGGCTTGGGCACCATTGAATGTAGGGAACAAAACTGAGATTCATTGGTCTCCCTTGTTCCATCTAGCCTGCACTGGGATACCCTGCACTGAGAGAGTGAGGCCAACCATGGTGATCAGCAGTTTGATGAGGTGCATCATCAGTGCAGCCGTCGTGATCAGCATAATGGGTTCGGTGGTAACGCGTGCTGTCTGTAAGGCCCTTCAGGGTATTGATCATCAAATCGCTCACCGAGATGACTCTTGAGGCCAACCACAACATTGTTGATATATTGGTCTGTGACTCTCCCCTTGTCCTGATCTGTCAGAGAAACTTGACACCTGTGGATGGGATCACCATCCATGTTGGCTTGGCAGGATGCTTTTTCCAACTGCTGGCAGGTATTGTCATGCTGCTGACCTGCTGGGCGAGGCATTGTTCCAAAAGAGACATCCCAAACTGGTGATACACTGGGTGGTTCATGAGGAGGTGGAAAATGTGATGCAGGTTGATAAATGTTCTCCCCACTAAAACTGGGGCAAATAGCAGGAGCACCAGGTGAAGACTGACTAGGAATGTAGCAAATCTGGTTTTTTCTTGACTAGCTTGTTTGAAACGAGGCTGCGAGATACATTCATCAATGAGTCATAAAACAATTTCAAAGCAGCCTTACAGGTTCTATATCAGTATATCAGTACGAATCGAGTCTCATTGAGAATGAGCTGGTGTCAGGTTGGTCTGGTATGTGTTCAAGGGAGTTGGGGGACGGCCTTCGAAGCCTAAGCAAATATGTGAATGGATTGATTACCCGAACACAAACAGAACCAACTGCGTGAGCATTTCCACCACCACCACCACCACCACCCCCTCCTCTTCTGTGTTGACCAGAAGCAGTGACAGGAGGGTGACAGCTATCTACTAGCGATACACCCCTGGCCCTGAATTGCGTCTACAAATTCTGTTTCAGGAGATGCACAAACCAAATGTTCATATGACTCTCTGGATTGAGTGTCGATGTGAGGTACTCTACTCTGGACAGGCTCCAAATTCCTGGTGCCTGGTGGAATGTACCGATTATCCCTAAATGCTGGGGACAGCTGGGGACCAGTTCCAGCATGATGAGCTTTCTGTTTCTGACAGGAGTACTGTTAGTTCCAAGGGCCTTTGGCTGGGGATTGGGAAGAAACCATGTGCCGGGTTGAATTCAAGAATTACTCTTGTTGAGACTGTCATATGCCTCAATGACTGTCACACAACCGAAAAAGTTGGAAGCCATACTTGATTCCCTTCTACATCTTGCAGAAGTAATTTGTGCCTACCTGAAGAGCTGTCTACACTCTGGTTGTCTGGTCTCCATGCCAGAGCATCCTCTCTCGCTGTCCCATCATCAGATCATGGCAGTCTTTCCTGTGCATCATGATGCTGCTCCCATCTCTCACTATTTCCCAGGTGCGGTGGTGATTGATCTCGTAATCTGTTTACTGGGTGATCTTGATTTGACACAGCATGCTGTGTGAAGAAATTTGGATGGGAAACAGAAGGAGAGACTGGAGGTGGTGGATACAACATGGCTGTCAATGATTTGCTTGACATTGCCCTGGGGACCCTTTGATAAATTGGTATTGTGCTCTTGATCAGCATACATCCCAGAATGCAGTCTTGATGCTTGCGAGAGATCCAGATGGCCACCAAGCTGTGGCAGTAAATGTGGGCCAGAGGGGACACTGCCAATGTAAGTAGGTTGCTGTGAGTTAATACCACCATCCCTATGACTATTTGGTCCTGTCATGGCAGGTAACACTTGCTCTGACTGAGGTATCATTGACCTGTCACAGAAGTGTTTGCTTTGTGGTGTTAAAGGCTGTCTCTTTTGTGTGCCTGTGAAAATAAACGGTGGAGACGCAGTGGAAGGAAGGCTGAGGTGTACGTATGTGACTGTTCCAACTGCATCAGGTCAGGGAGTGGTGAGACTGAAGCTGACCTCTCAGAATGGGATGCAGCTGAATGAGGGGGACCTGCTGGGGAAGTTCTGTAATTTGAAATGACATTGGTAGCAAAATCATCTGGCCGCAGTCCCTTCACAGCATGATCCACACACTCTGCTCAGATATTGTCCCAGGAGGCTGATCCCATTGGCAGAAAGTATCTGTGGCATAGACATCATGTTTGTGTAAACAAAGAGATGGTTGAGAAGATTTGTCAGGCTGATCAAAGCGAGTTTTCTGTCTGGGAGCAGTCACTGTTGGAGTCGGAACAGATGCGATTAGCTGCAAGGTTTTGGGTGGCCAGGATATGTGAAAATGCGGTGGTGGGGATCTGTGTCCTGTTGCAAGAAAGAGTGGGAAACAAATACAAAGGGCAAGGAAATGAAAGTAGTGAAAAAAGGTAAATGGAAAAGAACAATATGAGCATCCATGTGTCAATTTGAAGAAGGAGCCAAGTAAAGAAGAAGAGAATAGAGGACAGTGCAGCTCAACTCCTGAGGCTTCACGAGACACTGATAAACAATGCACCCTCCACCCCGAGTGGAGCAAAAGCGCCAGGCAGATAAGGTGAGGAGAGGGGATGCAGATAACATACTAGGTGATAATGACCAAACAGCATCATTGCGTGGACCTTCAAACCCAGGGGACTCTGGCTCTGCCACACCACCAACCTCCTATTGATAACTTGTGGATGAAACTGGCATATGGTGTGAAGCCACCTCCAAAGGCAGGTCACAGGAGGAGTCCCAATGATGTTCTGAATGGGATAGACTGCCTTGCTGAGACACTCTTGGTTGAGCATCATTACCTAATGTTTCATGAGGCAACAATTGCCGATAAGGTTGATGGCGGTCTTGTCATTCATGATCATGCAACTAAGATGACTGAACCAGCTCTAGTTTTGGAGACACTGGAGGTGTGAATGAGTTACCAGAATATGAGGTATTCTGAAGTTGCCGATCATCACGATGGTTAGCTTCCTGGCTTGGTTTCTGGGCATTATCTGGTCCTGGACGATAGTGATGATCTTCATATGAAAGGTTGGCAGATA
Source organism: Hygrocybe punicea (assembly GCA_963556145.1). Taxonomy (NCBI): domain Eukaryota; kingdom Fungi; phylum Basidiomycota; class Agaricomycetes; order Agaricales; family Hygrophoraceae; genus Hygrocybe; species Hygrocybe punicea. The sequence continues at coordinate 5,128,407 of OY744468.1, read as the reverse complement.
TGACTTGCAACTCTGGCTCAGGTCTACTGAGATGGGAGACAGTAGACGGTTCGGTGCCTTTAGTACCTGTGCCATCGAACAATAGTTTACCACCAGAATGTGACTCCGGTGGGTGTGTTTTGCCTTGATCCTTGTCTCTGGAGAAAGATGACGATGTGACACTGCTCACAGGAAGGGTCCATGTGCATTCATGAGTTCACGTGTTATAATAATCGACCGCTTGACCCCCACTTCTGGGGTGTCTGAGCTCCCAGTCTGGAGGGAGCAGGTCCGTATTGCCAGAGGAAACAGGTTTGGCACTGCCATTGAGCCTTTTCTCTCTATCAGGATGGCCCCGTGACATAGCTGTCGCCTCAATGAGAGAAGGGTGAGAAGGGTGCATGAAAGGGACACTTGCAACTACTGGTTTTGGAGGTAGGGCATGAGTAACTTTTGAGGGAGAGCCAGAATGTAATGGAGAATGTTGAGGAGAACCTTGGGAATGGGCTTGCTTGTGTGGACTAGAGGAAGGTGGCTCTTGACTGGAACACTGTGGCTTGTGTAAGGTAGCAGATTTTGACATAGAGAATGAAGCTTTGGAATTGCCACCTTGAGTGTGAGTTTGATAGACATAACCTTGGACGTCGTCCTCTTCCGAGTTGTCTGTGTCCTGTTGCAAGAAAAACATACAAAGGGCAAGGAAATGAAAAATAGTGAAAAAAGGTAAATGGAAAAGAACAGGTGATCCAATATAAGTGTTTATGTGTCGATTCGTGGAAGTGGCCAAGTAAATGGGAATGGAATAGAGGACAGCACAGTTTCACGAGACACTGAGGAAAAATGCGCCTTCCACCCCAAGAGAAAGATGACGACTTGAGGCTGCTCTGTCATGCCAAGGTAGGTTGCCTGGCATGTAAACCACCTGGTGATAGACACCCACCATTGCTGCTCATCAAATTCCCTAACTTGAAGGCCCAGCAGTACTAGTGGGGTGTGGGCCATTGCTTTGCATGGCAGGTTACTCGTCCCTTTTTAGTAATGAGAGAATAAGTGGATACAAATCATACAGTATCATGATGCTGCTATGATAATCAATATTTGCAAAGTTATTAATATTTCCTTTATTATTACATACTGATGCCATTCAGATATCATTCAGATACCATACTACAATGATATAGCTTTCATAATTGATTATACCCTGTTCCTTCCAATTTGTCATAATGCAATATCAGATCCCAAATTGGCATCTTTCATATCAAGTTTGCAGTGTTCATGCTGGCATATATACAACTAATTTACTACTCTATCAGTAGTCATAGTTACTCTGTGAAAGTTTTACAGAATACATAGTAAGTATATCCAGAAACTCTAAGAATCTGAATTATTTGTTGGGTCAAGAATGACCTCCTGTGAGTATGGTAGAAATAAACACATGTACAATGACACCAACTGCACTTGTATTGGAACCACTTTGATAAGATCACTGGGTTTGATGATACCAGAATCAACAAGATGACTGGTTCAGCTTGTGCACTAGCAATGCTTCCGATTCATGAAGCTGTGAAGTTGGTGACACAATGTTCTTGTGTAACAGTTTGATCAGTGTTGAACACCTGAACCAATTCCAGCACACATGATGAAGATAGGTGTGACATGCACGAATGGAATTTATGGAACAGACAGTGTCTGTTGCACTGCAATGCTGCATACTGTGTCTGGGACACTGGCCCAATGATTTACTGAAATCCATTCAGCCTGTTTTACCAGTATTGATAATGTATTAAGTATGAGGTGCATTGCAAGGATATGTAGCACTTGTACAGACCCATCCAATATACAGGTCATACTATTATGTCTACAATGGGATTGCTGAGGGTTGAAGGTGGAACATTGTATTATACCTCCTTGACAAGAAATCACTGCTTGCATTGGGAACGATTTCAATGTGCATATTATATATGACTCACTGGATGCAAGCCATAGTATTTCAACTCAAAACATCTTGAAGTTATCTGGAAATTAATCCATGTTACTTTGATACAACATTGTGAGAAAAAATTTAAAAACCTTCTAAATAATGTTAGTTCGTTTTAAAGGAAGTTATCATAAAAGTATCTTGAGTGCTATCTTAAAAGAAATACAATTTCATAGTCTTTAAACATCTTGGTTTTCTTATAATGTTTATCATATCTTTATGATACCTGTCTCAGAAATGTACAAAAAATATGCACTAAATATGTAAATGTTCTCTGCAAATGACATGTTAAAATAATATGAATTAATTTCTAGGCAATTTCAAGATATTTTTATTAGAAATATTATGGCTTGCATCCAGTGACTGCAACACAGACACATCTGATATAATGTGTGTACAATTGTGGGTGGAAGGGGAATGCATCAGAAAAAGGCTGGGACATCTACTGAACACTGACTGAACACTTTCGACCTGTACGACGAGTAGTCAATGTTTGCATTAATGATAATTCTAATACACATTGTACATGTAGCTACACTACAGATACACCAAATACGTTGTTCATACAACAATTTGTGCAAGGGAAATGCCACAGATGAAGGCTGGGACATCAACCGAACACTTTACCAAACATACCAAACACTTTGGACCTGTTCGACAAGTAGTCAATGCTTGCATTAATATTAATTCTAGTACACATTGTACATGTAACTACACTACAGACACATTGAATACATTGTTCATATGACTATTTGTGCCAGGGGAATGCCCCACATGCAGGCTGCGGCATCTTTGGTGTGTTTGGTGGATGTGTTCAGTGTAGTATACCTAGTCATACCGGTCGATGGACATCCACCAAACATGTCCACCAAACACACCGGATGTGTTTGGTGTAGTATACCTAGTGATATTGGCTTACCAACATCCACCGAACATGTCAACCGAACACACCGGTTCAACATGTTCAATGTGTTCAGTGTAGTATATCTGGTTATACCAGTGTACTGACATGCACCAAACATGTCCACTGAACATGTTCGATGTGTTCGGTGTAGTGTTGGGGAAGTTTGGTTTGGTCCGGTTTGGGGCCTTTTTGCCCAAACCGGAAACTGAATGGTCCGGTTTCTAGTGATGCCGAAGTTCGGTTCGGAACCGATCCGAACCCGGTTTGAACCGTGAACCGAACCGGAAGTTCGGTTCTGGTTCAGCCATTTGGCTGAACCAAACCGCTGGTTCAGTTTGCGGTTCTGGCACTGACATGCGGTTCAAACCGCATTCAAACGCGGTTCAAACCGCGAACTGTAATGTATAGTTACCTACGTAGATACTCATTTGGATACTTAATTTTTCACATTTTTTTCTATGCAGTCGCATGAACTTAGGTCATGTGACCTTAAACATACTCACGCGAAACACTAACTTGAACGTTACTCAACAACCACGGTAAGTAACGGCCTCATACTATATTTTACTGACATTTTATTACATAGAACAGCCCCCCGTGGCCCACCTTGACCGCATAAAGAAGGCGCCCACGGTCAACTCCACCCAACAACCTCCCTCGCGTTCCAATGCGAGTCGGAGTGAATCGATGGCAGCAGCAGCAGCAGCAGCAACGGCAGTGGCAACACCACATACCACCACCCCGACGACGACGACGACGACGACGACAGCCAAATGACGACGACGACGACGGCCAAATGACCGCAACAACAGCAGCAGCAGCAGCAGCAGCAACGGCAACGGCAACAGCAGCAGCAGCAGCGGCAACAGCAACAGCAGCAGCGGCAACGGCAGCAGCAGCAGCAGCAGCAGCAGCGCAGTGGCAACGGCAACAGCAGCAGCAGCAGCAGCAGTGCAGCGGCAACGGCCACAGCAGCAGCAGCAGCAGTGCAGCGGCAACGGCCACAGCAGCAGCAGCAGCGGCGGCAGCGGCAACGGCAGCAGCAGCAGCAGCAGCAGCAGAGCAACACCGGCGGCAGCAGCCAGGTACGTCCCCCAAATCCAGTCCCAACGACATCGGCTAACGAGGGGAATGGACGAGGCGACAATGAAGACCCACCTCACGAACATGCCCTAGCCGTGTCAATTGACGTGCGGACGCCCATAGGAAGTCCCCAGCCCCATCCAACCTCGCGAAAACAGACGGAGCGCATCAATTGACGTGCCCCGTTCTTCGCGAGGTCGTCAGCACGCGTGGACGCCCATGGAAAGTCCCTGGCCCCATCCAACCTCGCGAAAACAGACGGAGCGTGTAAATTGACGCGTCCCCGTTCTTCGCGAGGTAGGTAGCACGCGCGGACGCCCATGGGAAGTGCCTGGCCCCAACCCAACCTCGCAAAAACAGACGGAGCCCCCCCATCTACCTCGTGAGGGTGACAGCCGCGTCAATTGACGTGGGTCTGGCCCGCGCGAGGTATTTGGAGGTGGGTTCGCGGTTCGAACCGCGTTTGAACACAGACCGAACGCCGTAAAACCGTTTGACACGGTTCCGGTTTGGGTTTGGCATTTCGCTGAACCGAACCATCGGTTCTGGTTCCGGTTTTTCAAAAATAGTGAAAAACCGGACTGAACCGAACTTCGGCAACACTACCGGTTTCCACCCCAAAATTTCCAAACGGGACCGAAACCAATGCAAACCGTTTGCATCGGTTCGGTTTCGGTCCAAACGCGGTCTGAACCGCATTTGGCTGGTGGCCAGTCCCCCTGCACCATTCTGACCTTGCAACAGTGCTGTGCACGTCAATTGATGTGGCCAGCCTGCTTGCGAGGTGGGATTGGGGTGCTGGGGTGCTGGCACACCCTGCGCCGGCATTGAGCTGCACGCGGGCCTCTCCGTGGGTGTCCTGACGCGTCACACGCATTGTACACGCGGTGGCAGGTTGACCGTTTTCGATGGACGCGTGATGGTGGTGGTGGTGCCCCACGCATCATACGTGTTGTGCATGCGACGACAGCCGGGTTGCAGCCGCTTTGGTTGTTTTCGGCGGACGCGTGGTGGTGGTGGCATAGGAGCGTCTTCGCGTGGGTGTCCGGACACGTCATACACGTTGTACACGCGACGACGGCCAGGTTGACCCCATGTTGGCCTTCCTCAGTGGTGTTGGTGTTGCGTGGTGGTGATGGTGGTAGTGTTGCATGGTGGTGATGGTATTCTGTGATATACAAATAAAATCAGTGAAAAAATCAATAAAAATACGTACCATGAAGGAGCGGGGGTGGATGCACCACCCCCCACTGCTCGATAACTGCCACTCCACCCCGTTCACGTTCATTTGTGTGCGCGCGCGTTGGAGGCGTTGGCATGTCCGGTGCGGCGTTGATCGCTGCTGTCATGGTTGTGGCCATCATGGTGGCAGTCGCTGTCGTTGCCATCGTGGTGGTGGTGATGGTGATGGTGGTGATGGTGGTGTGCGTCAACCTGTAATGTGTTAATGCGTTAGTTAAGTTCGAATAAATATAAATAAAAAACATACGAGGGTGGCAGGGAGTACCCCGCCGCCCGTTTTGTCGACCTCGGGTGCTCCATCGTCCTCGTTTGGTGTACATCGGGGGTGTTGTTGGTGGGGGTTGGTGAATTTGGGTGACTTTCGAAGTCAGCCAAGTACTGTCGGTTTGCGGTTCAAACTGAGTTTGAAACCGTTTCGGCCTGCGGCCAAAGCTCCAAACCGGAGACTGAACGGTTCGGTCTCAGCCGAAATGTCCCAAACCGAAACCGAAACCAGCGGTTTCGGTTCGGTCTAAACCGGGTTTGGGTCGGTCTGAGACCGAACTTCCCCAACACTAGTTCAGTGTCGTATATCTGGTCATACCAGTTTACTGACATGCACTGAACATCTTCACCAAACACACCGAACATGTTCAATGTGTTCAGTGTAGTATATCTGGTCATACCAGTTCACTGACCTTCACCGAACATGTCCACCGAACACACCGAACATGTTCAATGTGTTTGGTGTCGTATATCTGGTCATACTAGTTTACTGACATGCACCGAACATGTCCACAGAACACACTGAACATGTTCAATGTGTTCGGTGTCGTATATCCGGTCACACCGGTTTACTTACATGCACTGAACATGTCCACCAAAACACCGTACAGATGTTTGTGCAAACGACTGCGCCAGATTAAAGCTGGGACACCTACCAAACACTCACCGCACACATTTGGACCTGTGTGACAAGTGTACAATGGACACTGTTTGACCTCATTTCATTATCAACAATTCTATTACACACAGTAGATGTGGCTACATGACAGATACCACTGACATATTGTTCATTCATACACGGCGCATTGCATTATGAATGCATGTGATCATTATCAGAAACCAATTGCAATTGCAATACCAACATGATATAACACTACCCATTTCCAAATTTGGCTGCTGTGATCCGGCTGCCTTATTGTTCTTGCCAATTGGGACAACAAATTCTCACACTCAACTCCACCCAGTCACACGGTTTCATAGTTATTCCCAGGGCTTCCAAATTGTTCCCACAGTTTCACAAAATTGTTCCCACAGCTTGGCAAATTAGAGTGTGACCCTGAGTTTGAGAATCCACCGTATAGAACGATTCCCTTATAGGGACTCGTAACCAACTTCAAAGGTATGCATCATTGCTGTGAAATCTTGATTGACTAATGACAATTCTGGCTGTTCTGCTATTTCTGGCCACTTGCATTTTCGAGATCTGACTGGTTTTGAGCTGGAAGTTTTCTTTTTGGTCTTATTGAACACTGGGGCAGTGGTAGGTGCAGTATTCTCCCTAGTGTTGCCAAAGTTCAGTTTGGTCCGGTTCCAACCCTTTTTGGTGGAACCGCGAACTGATCTTTGGGTCCGGTTTGGCACATGGCCAAACCTGGACCCAGATGGTGTCGAACCGTCTTGCTGCATTCGGTCTGGGTTCAGACGCGGTCTGAAACCCAGACCGAGGTGGGCTCCCATGAGCTCCATTCTCCTCATGAATGGCAAGTATGTATCAATAGATACGGCACTGCATATTGCGAGGTAGATGGGTGCGGGGGAGCCCTCCGGTGTCCCCAAGGGATGTGGGGATGGGGGGTCTTGTCCCATGGTCCCTGCCTGGCATTGCTGGCACTGCTGCTGCTGTTGCCATTGCCATTGTTGCAAGTGCTGCTGCTGCTGCCATTGCCATTGCTGCTGCTGCTGCTGCTGTTGTTGCAGTTGCTGCTGCTGCTGTTGCTGCTGTTGCTGGCCATTGCCGTTGCTGCCAATGCCGTTGCTGCCGGTGCTCCTGTTGCTGCTGTTGCTGTTGCTGCTGCTGCCGGCATTGCTGCTGCTGCTGCTGGCTGTTGTGGTGGTCATTGCTGTTGTTGTTGCCGCCGCTGGTGGTGATGTTGGATGGCTTTTGCTGTTGCCACTGCTGCTGCTGCCGTTGCTGCCGGTGCTGCTGCTTCTGCTGTTGCTGCTGCTGCTGGCTGTTGCCATTGTTGTTGCCTGGTTGCCATTGCCACTGCCATTGCCGTTGCTGTTGCCGCCGCTGGTGGTAGTGGTGGTGGTGGTGTTGCAGCTGTCCTGCATCTGTTGGCATTGCGTTGGCATTGGCATTCATCTTGTGCCAAGGTGGGTGTGGTCATGATGTGGTCGCGGTCGAGTTGCCTGTCGCAAATAACATTAGTAAAGTTAAGAAAAAATCAAAACTTACCTTGATGACCACAACACAATTTGTGTTGTGTTCAACCCACGTTGAAGTTGCTGTGTTGCGTGAAAGCTACATGGTCACGGCCGGTCACATGATACCATTTAACATGAAATAGTAAGTAAAGAAATATGAAAAAGAAATGAAATAAATACCTTAAAAATATCCACGTTTGCGGTTTGGACGCGGTGTAATGGTGAGGTCGGGGTGGCTGTGGAATAAAGATCCTAACCTGTGGGGTCAGCATAGAAGTGACTAGGAATAGTCTAACAAGCTTCAGTGAGATGATAAGAAGGAAAGAGTAGAGAGCCACCGAGTAAAACTACTAAAACTATCAAAGCTGATCTAAGCCGACGAAGCCGATGATGTCGGGTACGGCAGGTCGGGTGTCGGGTGAGGAGAGATGTAGAGATAAAGGCGGTAGAACGATGGGGAGAGCGTCGAGGAAACCGACGAGTAATGTGTGCGATGGGTTTTACTGAGAGACTAATTCTCAGAGAGAGGAAACGGGGGAACTGGTTTCTTTTTTTTTAGAGACGGCGCTTGGGCACCATTTTTATACTACAAATTTCTGTACCTAGATTCGGACGAGAGTCCTCGGCCGATGAGAGAAAACAAAGGAGAATAAAAATGGAGAAGTAGGAAGAGGGTTGCGAGGCGACCATGACAGGGAAAATGGGTGGAAGATATAAAAACCATAAAAGATGTAATATACTTTGGCTTATTCTATTTGGCACCCCGGGGAGCTGCTTAGTCAGCAGGGTAAAATTGCTTTATATGGCAAGGGAGCCAGTTGTTAATAGCACCCCCAATTTCAATATTTAGACCATGAACTGAGCATTTATATCAGGGCCGATTTTGAGATCAATCGCCTGATCAACATTAGATAACACAGAAAAGAAAATAACTACAGTACGAGTGGCTAGTGGGAAGGTAGAAGATGGATTGCGGCAGGCGCAGAAAAGGCAGGAAGGGAAAGTGTGACAGTGCAGGAACAAGTCGGCGGGTAGGGGTGATGAACCCTTTAGTGGGGGAGCGTCTGGCGTGAGCGATGGGGCGGCCCAGGGTTGAATGTGGGTGAGAGCGGCTGGTGCGAGTGGCTGGGTTGGCCGGGGGGGGTTTCGTGAGCAAGCTAGAAAGCGTGTTTAGGAGAGAGCATCTGGCACGAGCACTGGGGGCGGCCGAGGGTTTTGGAAGCAAGCTGGAGAGTGTGGGGGGGGAGAGAGCGTCTGGCATGAGCACTGGGGGCAGCTGAAGAGGGTTTCATGATCAAACTGGAGAGAGAGGGTGGGCAGCCGAGGAGGGTTTCGTGAGCAAATTGGAGAGTGTGGGTGTGCTCAGCTCCGCTTCGTCCTTGTATATATCTGGGAGCTCCTCGCCCTCTCTTCAGCCTGAAGAAATGCCTGTCAATGCCTTGTCCGTCAGCAGCCCATGCAGAATATTGCATGTGCCGCGTCACCGCTGTGTGGAATAGCTTCGCTCGATGCTTGTCATTTGTCTCGCTGCTTGCACTCCAGATCTCCATGCGCCCAAGCTGGAACTTGCACGTCTGTGCACTCTTGTGCGTCACATGGGCGCCCAAACATCTTGTGGAAAGTGAGCTGCTTGACAAGCAGTGCCCACGCATACGGCGACCTGAGCCTCTTTCACGAGGCGCTCTACCGTGCCCGTGCCGTCGAGCGCGAACTTGGGCTCTGTCGGCTCTGGTAGGACAGCGCCAGGGAGCCTCTGGCGCGAGCACTGGGGACGGCCGAGGGTTTTGGGAGCAACCTGGAAAGTGTGGGTCTGGCATAAGCACTGGGGGCGGCTGCGGAGGGTTTCGTGAGCAAGCTGGAGTGTGGCTGGGAGAGTGGCTGGGGGCAGCCAAGGAAGGTTTTGGGAGCAAACTGGAGAGAGATGGGAGAGTGGCTGGGGGCGGCCGGGGAGGGTTTCTGGCGCAAGCTGGAGAGTGTGGGTGGGAGAGAGCGTCTGGCATGAGCAGCCGAGGAGGGTTTCTGGTGCAAGCTGAAGTGTGGGTGGGAGAGCGGCTGGGGGCGGCCGAGGCGGGTTTTGGGAGAAAACTGGAGAAAGAGGTGGGAGAGTGGCTGGGGCAGCCAAGGAAGGTTCTGGTGCAAGCTGGAGAGTGGGAGGGAGAGAGCGCCGGGCGCGAGCGCTGCATGCGGCCGTGGAGGGGTGTGGGTCTGGTGCGAGTGCTGGGGGCAGTCGAGGAGGGTTTCGGGAGCAAACTGGAGGGTGTGGGTAGCTAGGTGTAGCTGTGCCTCGGGTGTGGAGAGTGGAGGGATGGCAGCAGGGGCGGGAACGTGAAGGGAGGGAGGGTGACGAGTCGGCGTGTAATGTGGGACGTCTCGCTACGTTTGGATCGACAAATTGCGGTTGGACATACTGTTGTAGCTTGGCTACTGCCTTGAAGCTTGAAGCTTGAAAGCTTGAACGTTGAAGCTTTGAACGTTGAAACGTTGAAGCTTTGAAGGTCCAGCCCATGTAACAATAAAAAGTGGAAAGCCCATGGTGCTCGGATCAAGTTTGGAAATAAGGGCATGGCCAACAGGCACATGCGTCTCAAGTACAATTAGCAATAGCTACGGTGTTACAAGATGTACAGGCGCACTGACGCCTTTGTTATACACTCATGAGTTAACTTCTCATAGTCGTACACTGCGCCTCGGATCAATTCAGTCTTGTCGAGAACTACCTGCGATTCCCGCACGTCATTGCATAATGGCCATAACTGCCACACTTCGAGCATTTGCGTCGACCAGGCCCATCTCCGAGCCCATTGTCAGTCCTCCTCCGCTTCCCATTTCCTTCTGCCATGGCTGCAAGTCTCTTCTTCCTGGGATGACCCTTAGTGCGAATTGGAGGAGGTGGAAGGATCGAGGGACCTGTATCTGCGTCCCACTGGGCTCTGCAATCAGCGGTGAGTAGAGTGTGAGTAGTAGTAACATGAAGCTATTTCTTACATGAGCTCCTCAAGATCTGTATTCAAGTCTTTCAGTTCCTCCTCCGTGTGCACATGCCGCAAAACGTCGTGGAACTTTGTAATAGCTTGATGGTGGATCACTTTCGGGTGAAGGGTTCAAGTCGTTGGCAGTGGTGAAGCCTGTCATAGCAACGGAGGGAGCTGGTTTGGGACAAGAGGTATCTCTACGTCATCACCGTCCTTATGGTGACCAATCTTCACCGTTGCCGTTTGTGAGATATCCAGTTCCGGATTGGTGAGCCATCTTACCAATTCATAGTAAGTATTTGGAGGCATGGAAATGGCGGCTATACCTACCTCCGATTCAGGAGTAAGGCACGGCACGGGTATACCGCGGGTCAGAATTCCCGACACCGCACCCGTACCCGCGGAAACTGTACCCGCTTCGATGACGGGTACAACCCATACCCGTTATCTGCGGGTACCTGCCGTGTTCCATCCTAACTACCTCGCGAACAACGGGGACGCGTCAATTGACGCGTCCCGTCTGTTTTCGCGAGGTTGGATGGGGCCGGGCACTTTCCATGGGCATCCACACGTCAATTGATGCGGCCGGAGCGTGTTCGCGAGGTGGGACCGTTGTTGCTGTGTCCCTCTTCGTCCTCGCCTCGTCCATTCCCCTCGTTAGCCGATGTCGTTGGGACTGGATTGGGGGGACGTACCTGGGCCGGTAGGTGGGCGCACCACCCTCCCGGCTTTCCTTTCTATCGTTGTCGTCGCCGTTGCGACTTTGGTGGTTCGTTTTTGGCGTGCGGGGTTGTCGTGGTTGTCGTTGTCGTTGTCGTTCATGGGTTTTCTTGTTGTCGTTGTTGTTGTGTTTGCGCTTGTCACGGTTGTGGTAGCAAATATCACGCGAACTTAGCAAAAGTAAAGAAATTAATGTGAAAATAAAGTAAATAACAAAGAAAAAACCTACCTGGGGCTTGGGTTGACAGACCCGTGAAAACCCGTCACCCGCGGATAATGGGTACGGTTTTGACAAGGTGTGCAAACCGAAACACCGTACCCGTACCCAAATTACCCGTTTTGGAATAACCGTGGGTAAACCCATACCCGTGCTGTGCCCTATTCAGGAGGCCCAGATGAAAGTGAGCGAGTGAGTTGGGCATCCTGAGAACGGCATAAAAGTGCCGACACGGAATACCTAGGTTAGTGACCATCATGCAGTCGCATACGAAGTGTCCGGTCTCCAGGAGAGCGACATGGTGCAGAGCCGAAGTCGCATAGTGACTGATCTGGAAAACGGACGTACACGTCCAACCATGTCTTTCAACTAGTTCTAAGAGGTACATTGCTGAAATCGAAGTATTTTCCGCGAAGTCATTGAGGAGTCTCTGTGTGGGAGTCAGCGGATGAGCGAGAACACCAGAGAATGGAATGACCAACCTCGGATTCCTTTATCAACCTCTCAGCCTCATCAGGAGCCACGGGCGGTTTGTGCCTCACATACTCTTTCTGCCGGCTAATGAGCTTTGAGTTTGAGGTGAGTAAAACCACGTACCCAGTTGCCTGATTCTGCTTGGTGAGAAACAGGTTGTGCGAGGTAGAATACAGAACCTTCCATCTGCTCATATGATTTTTGTACTGCAAAAGGCAAGCAATGAGAGCGAAGTAGTTCGATCGGCTGACTGAACAGCAAATCCGTGTGCCCTGGATGACGTGAACGTGCGGTCTGAACGGCTTCTCAGTTCTGTGTTCCACAACAGAAGTTGTACACGCACTTTTCGGACAGAGAGAGCCTCAAGATCTCCTTGGGCTTCGGCATGCTGTATGAGCTTCATTCCTAGTTCATACACAGATGTCTTCGAGTTGCCTAAGAGCTTGTTCACACGATTCTCTCCTTCAACACGGCCTGAGGTGCGGACGCCACATGTAAAGCGTATTGCGATGTAAGCCCAAGCCCAGCGTTCCCGGTCGGCCCAAATCTCATTCTCAAGGTACGGCCTTGCCGCAGGAAACTTAGTGAGCAGATCGTCCCATGCTTCTTCGAGAGCGGTAGGTGACATTGAATAGTAGACAGTCCAGAACGCCTCACGAAAGGATTGACAAAGAGGCCCGAGTATCTGGGCCATCTTTCTCATAATGTTACCATCAAGATGGTTCAGACAACGACCGTGAAACGCAATGTCTGATGGCGGTCGCCTAGAGATCGCAAGGTCCAGCCCAAGGTCGGCATCAGAGAAAAAGACACAATCAGGGTATGGTGGGAGAACTGCAAACAGACAATCTAGGGCCCATACATGTGTATCAGCGGTCTCGCTGGTGTGGATTGAGTAAGCGATGTTTCGAGATGAGAAGAATTGGTCGATGACAACGAAGACATTTAGGAGAAGCCCATACTGGTTGCGGCCCATAGCGATATCATTAATGATGACATCGCTGAAGCGCTGTGTGACCGTCACCTGCGTGGGTGACATCCAGAATATGTTCTTGAATTGGCGGGTCGATTCGTCGATTTGGACCTGGAACACCCAGCGGTGATCAGCATTCTTGAGTTCCGTGAGTTTCTGGACAATTGCGACAAAGTCTCCTCCAAGACTCTGCACAGCATTACGGGTCGCTCTTCTGGCATCATCAAGAATATTCGTGACCTGACGTAGAGATAGTGGGTGATCGGGGAACTGTGCTAACAACAGAGTGTGGATGTCGGCACGTCCAAGGGATTTGATGGGGACAAGCTCGCGGACCAACTCTTTCTGGCGCTCGGATGGAGGCCGGTATTCAGGAAGGTGGTCGTCTTGAGTTGCGGGATGATTATGAGCAAGGCCGACATATGCAAAATGGAAAAGGCCTGATTCAGCAGACCGTATGTTGACACGGGCTGTGCATGAGCAGCGCTTTGTTTTCCCTTGGCGATAATTTGCAGGATCAATCGTCTGTCCACGCAGAGGACGGCGTTCTAGAGAGCTAGAGCATCGAAGTCGCAGACGCCGAAGTTTCCCTGGTAATATGAGAATCAAGTCATCTGAGATCGTAAGGCATACCTTTTCCACGATCCCGGACACTTTCTGCCTTTCTCCATTGGTACCCATGTCGTCGCTCATATTCATATACGAAATGCACTGCCCCCTCGAGTGTCTCAAACATCATCCCCGTTTGTGGGCGCTGTGGATCCAAAGGGGCATCTGGTGCCTTGCTTGGTGAACCACTTTGAGAACGAGGCACAGTCGGATCGAATGTCGGCTGGGGTGGCGTATGAGCGCGACGCTGGGATCTGGAGGCGCCAACCAACGAATCTTCCACTGCAGCAAGCTTGCGACCAGGACCGGGAAGGGTGTCTGAATTTGAATCATCTGAGTCACCACTCAGGCTGGATCTGTCTTCCACAGGCTCAGGCCGTGCGAGTCCGTCAGGAGGTGGGCTCTATTGGAGGAAATGCTTCAGGTGAATGTTCCGGCATTGCGTAAACACTAACCTTGTCAACCTCGCGCAGTGATGCTAGATGAAACAGCAGGAGTTTGGTCAACCAGTTCCGACGAAAAGTACTTGCGTCTTCCTGGCGCCATAATGGCACACTTGGATCAATGAATGTGTGAATGACGTTCAAGGCAATGATCCCACACGACCCGCTGTCTTTCCCTTGTTCTGGCGTGGGAAGTACCTTTTCTGTCCATTGGCCTTGGGTGTCGGTGATGTCGGCCAAAAACCACTGCAGTTTTGCCAGTGCAGTTTCATCGGCTGCCCAGCGAAGCGAATCGCCCTGATAGACGACAAGTTCCTTCATTGAAACGATACAAGGTGCCCAGTGCACACCTTTCTTGTTGAAAATATACGCCATATAGTCAGGAAGATCGGCAAGCAAGGAGTCTCGGAGTTCCTTCAACGTCTTGGATAGACATTTCGCATTGTACGCGTTAGTGAGTTGCGTGTCGAATATGGACGGAAGGATCAATGAGATTGGGCAATTCATTTGTTCCGAATTGGGCGACTGAAGTTCGAGTGCGACAAGATGGCTACACACATCAAGAATACGCTCCCCAAGCCAGTTGTCATTGAGGAGCTCATGCAACGCACACAACTGTGGAACATCTATATCAATGGGAAAGCCATTGAGCTCGGCATCAGCTTTGCATTGAAGCAATGCCTCGAAAGTGTCAGGATCCAATAATTGGTGTTCACGAATAGTTCCAATGATATCCGACAATTTGGAGGTGTGGTTACGGAATAACAGTGCATTGGACCATTGCCGAGTGGTGCGAAAATGAACCGTATGGACAACGCCTGTATCCCAAACTGGGTCAACACATGGATAGCATGTGAGGTGGAGAACTTGCCTTGAACCTCAACAACAACGGCTCGGTAACCTTGAGAAAACCTTTCCGGCTGGTTGCCAAGAAACTTTCGGATGTCTTTCAGAGAAGGGAACAAGTGGCTTGGGAAATGGTCGGCTGCAGGGGTTGTCTGAGACCAACCGATGAGACGAAGGCTGTTGTCAGGCAGAATAGCGGGGAACTTTGCTAGAAGGTCAAATGATTCCTGGATGGTGAGTGTTGCCAGAGCATCTGAGGAAAAAGGAACATCAGCAGTAGACGACTCATATGCTGTAAAACCAGTAGATGAACCAAGCGAAGGAAAGACAAGGAAGTCTGAGCCATCCGAGTCCTCACTTGCGTCCCCGCCGCCCATGACTTTTGGAATGCTCGACAGGGGTACAGACGGACACCCAATGGACCTAATATATGCCCGGCTGCATCTGCGAGCTCTCGCTGGCCAAGAGAGAACTGCACTAGATCGAAAGAGGGCTACTTGATCTGAGTCAAAATCTGCATTCCCCGAGATTGAGCATCAGTACAGCCCCTAAAGTAAGATCGGCAGCACCATCAGCATTGACCCAATCCAACGACATTCACAGCGTAGAAATGGTGTGGATAGCGGAGGGCCCTTCCTTGTCAGAAGTGAATTGTTAGCGCATGTTAGCTGTATACAGAACTTGATTTGGAAGCATGATACCCATTTTTGCTATTCCATGAATCCCTTGATCCGACACCGTATGCCATTGCTCTACACCCATTAGTACTAGTGCGATGACGGTGAATTAGTGTGATGACAGTGAATTAGTGTGATGACGGTGAATGAGTCCCACCAATCGGTTCAAATCATACAACAACCGATGAGTTCCTCAATTTGTGGTCTGTGATCCCCGTTCTGTGCAGCCGCAGCCAGTAGGATCTTGCCCAATTGTCTCCCAAAACGGTTGATCGATAGACTTGGTGTTACACTGAAAATTTTCTTCGTTTCTGGTTGAGTGCCTTGAGATCCAGCACTCCAATATGCTTTTCACACTGGTCAGCAATTTGATGTGTACCTGACAGCTATTGTTCATCCATCCGGATCTAATAGGCACACGCAAAATTGTTCCAGTCTTGATCCGATTCGATTGTGTTCATGAGGGGACTGGGGCAGAACAGGCAAGGGCAAATGCCCAATATTCACCTCACGAACATTGGATGCACGTCAATTGACGTGGCCGTTTGTGTTCGTGAGGTGACTGGGATGAGGCATTTGCTAAGCCACGGCTTTTGGCTGTGGGTAGAGAACAAGGGGCCGAGGGGGTCCGTGAGCGAGATGATGGGGCCGTGATCCCACAACCTCGCTGTAAAGGTCAGGAACCTTGTTGCAAAGGATTTCGAGATTTTCTGTGTCAGCGGAGGATGAAAAATGATGGCATCGCAAGGGGAAAGCAGAGGCACTTAGCTGATTGTTCCTTTTCTCTGAAAATGTACGGCAGCCACGCCCTTCAACCTTCCCATGCTGTCGCGGTGGTGGGTTATCAGGTCCAGGTTTTAGGAGGGGTGAACTAGAGAGCAGGGATTCAGAAGAGAGGGAGTTTTGCTGGGCGGTGCGGGATATGCATGATAGGTTCATCAGCAGAAGTCCAGGTTGACTACATTTGGGTGTGGAAGAAAGAAGAACTTGCTTTGGAGCATCGCGGGGTTGGTGGGGGCATAAGGTGTTCCATAGGGGTACGCGGAAACCCTCTCCCCGATAGGTGGTGACACCTTGAAGTTCTCGTTTGCAAGAACAAAGCAGCCATTTGCGCCAAACGTACCGGTAGGTTCATCGATGAAGCTCGCCATGTGAATCGTGCGATCCCCATCTGAAGATTCGGTCGACGAAGGAGAAAAAGTCAGTGTTGGTGTCACCACATTGTTTGGACTTGAGCCGAATTGTTCCGCATTCACCGGAGTATATATCGGGGGGCCAGTCATCATTGTCGTACGCATCGGTGTCATGGTCGTCATCGTGTCATATCCCGTTGATGGTGCTTCGAGGGGAGGTTCTCTTGGTTTCAGGGATTGAGAGTATTGCATCGTCATAGACGATGGTATCTGTTCCGCTAATCCACTCACTGGAAGCGTTGCATGACGTGCGAGGCCTCTCACGCTGAGCGTGGTTGAAGACAGAAGGTCAATGATATGCGGTTCCGTCTGTAGTCTCTTCGTCAATTTGGAAACTGCCATCAGATCGCTGTCACTGTGACATCTGACGACAGTCCGTATGACGACGTTCGGTGCTGATGTGGAGGCCGCTGGCGATGGTAGTGGTGTTTTTCCAACCCAAAGCCACCACTCGAGAGCATCGCCCAGGGCCCGCTCGCATCGTCCGATTTCGATGTGGTAGAGAGGGGTAAAGAGGAGGCAGAAGATGCTGGGGTATTCAAGTAAGACACGGGAGGCGAGCGAGAGGGGAGAGAAGCAGGCAGAGCACTATAGGGTTGCCAGCGGACCCTGGTGCGAGTGGTGGGGGGAGCCCTATGGGCGAGAGAGTGGGAGAATGCGTGCATGTACTAGAGAGCAGGGATTCAGAAGAGAGAGTTTTGCTGGGTGGTGTGGGATATGCATAAAAGGATCATTGTGAGTTGTGGGGTCAGCGGAAGTCCAGGTCGGATGACTTGGACGATCCGGTACTTGAAAAAGACTTTGTGGGCCCAGGACAGCGAGTGGGTGTTGGTTTGCTGCAGAATCAGAAAGCTGAGGGCCAAGGTGAGAATTGACGGGTTGAACTGGGAGCGGTTGCCAGCTTCTGGGTCGCCACCATCGCCGTCCTGGTTTTGTATCCTCGCAGCCGTAGGTCATCACCAGCACTGTTGCCAAGCCAGCCCCTTGGTGGGCACCATGTTGACGTCATCGTTGTTGATGCGCTACCCCGTACCCGACCTTTAGGCAAAACCGCGGGTTAACCCGAACGTGCCTAGCCTTTTGTACAGCTGCATGTGATAAGATTCCAGATATGATATGAGATTGAGATCGGTGGGGGCACCATGACATCGAAAGCGCCCCCAATCTCCGATTGTGCCTGGATGACTAAGTGGCTCCCCGGGGTGCCAAATAGAATAAGCCATATACTTTACTATATCTCCATAAGGGAGACGCTAGGCGTGAATAAGGCAAGTCCGATGTCGGGATCCCAGTCCGATGAGATCTATCTTTGATATTTGAAGTTCCATGAGTTTAGGAGATGGACCAACCAGGTACGTGAGCGGCCATGCTAGTCAGTATGCATCGGGTTGCGTCGGGTTGCGTCAGGTTTGAGTGTGGATTGCTAGAGACGTCGGGTTCGAGCGGATTCGTGAGATATCGAGTTTACGGCCTCAGAGGGTCGAGGACCCTCTACAGCGGTTTGGAGCTGTTCAGGAAATCCAGCAGGCCTCCAAACCTGGAACTGAACCCGCGGTCCGGTTCAGCACTCGGCTGAACTTAGATTGAACCTAGGGTTTTGTTCGGGGTTT
This sequence comes from Hygrocybe punicea, assembly GCA_963556145.1. Taxonomy (NCBI): domain Eukaryota; kingdom Fungi; phylum Basidiomycota; class Agaricomycetes; order Agaricales; family Hygrophoraceae; genus Hygrocybe; species Hygrocybe punicea. The sequence continues at coordinate 5,110,075 of OY744468.1, read as the reverse complement.
GAACCGGGTTCAGCTAGTGAATGGCATGGGTATGGGTAAACCCACAGGTTTTGCCACGGGTAAGCCACAGGTTCGGGTCCGCATCACACTTTTGTGACCTGTGGCTATACCCGTACCCACAACGGGTTACCCATGACTTTTAAGTCACGTGGTTTCAACGCGTCGCTCAACCAACACCAGCAGAGACCAGGTGACACCTGGTTCCTAAAGGTAAGTTTCTCTTTTTCATTGAGTTTTTTATATTATTCTAATGAATCTGACAGGTAAAACATAACTATGTGAATCAAAACGAGGACGAAAACAAGGATGGTGGCAGGTGAATGACAATGGCAACAGCCACAATGATGGCGACGACGATAACAACCATGGCCATGACCATGGCCACGACCATTACCACAACCACCGAGAACACCAACGCAACTGGGGCGCAAGGTGGACAACCGTGAATGAGGGCAGTGGCCAGGTGGGTGGTGTGCCCACCGCCCGGCCTCTCGGTATGTGTCCCCGTCCCGTCATCCACGCTAATCCTTGAATACACAGGCTGCCACAATACCTCGCGAACGCGCCGTGACGCGTCGACTGACATGTAGATGTCATTTGCGAGGTAGGCACCAAGGACTGGCACCAAGAAGGACAACAGCACCACGAAGGACAACGGGAGCATGGGCTATACCTGCGCTCCCATTTCCGGGGCTCAAGACTCATCCCAGGCCCCCTGCATACTGGTCCGCGATGGGCCAGAGTGCCTGAAGACCACCACCCCCTTCACCTCGCATCCACCGGCATTGCGTCAATTGACGCACGTCCGTTGTTGCGAGGTCAAATGGTGATGTGGGCAGGGCGATGAGTGGGTGAGACCCACGGGTTACCCCCGGCGGGTACGGGTTCTTGCGGGTATGGGTGTGAAGTTCAGTTACCCGCAGCATAACCCGTACCCCCCAGGCAGGTGCGGGTTTCCACGGGTATGGGCATGGGTATGCTCAGAAAACCCGTGGGTTACCCATGGCGTTCACTAGGTTTGGCTAGGTTCGGAACCGAACTACGGCAACACTAATATATCGATTTGTTGGGGAGTGAGAAACCATGAGCCGTGTTCTTGTGGTTTCGTGCCACTCTTGGCAGACCTGTGTCCTTGTGGTCTCATTGCACATAGAGGTTGCACAATCATGCTGCATATTACAGCCATTTGCAGAACCTAAGGCACGCGTGAGAATTTCCTTTTTTTGAATAATAAAATACATGGGGAGTAAATTGGCTATAGCATGGTCAATATCAGTTGGATTACTTAGATATCTATAGCAGTGTATTCTCCTGGGCTGCCTGCAGGTGCCCATCTCTTTAGAATTTTTGGATTCGTTATTTTTCACATCTGGCCAAACGCGGTATCCGGCACTCTTGTCACGACCACCATGCCCAAGGCAAAGGCAAAGCGCAAGGTTGCCAAACCCAAAATCTCGGCTGCTAAGGCAGCAACTATTGATGCTACTGACTCACCTACCAAATCACCCCAAGATGATCCTAATTACTTATCTGATGCTAGTGTTACATCACAGTTACCACCTGCTTTCACCAGAAAGTGTGGATGGCCTTTGAAGAGTGCCTCTTCTCCTGAACCCAAGGAAGAAAACAAGCCAGCTGGGGTGCTAAGTGAGTCCCCACATCTGAGTCCTTCATGAAAACTGATAATGCTATGTTTTCAGAGTTCTCCATTCTCATTCCAACTGACTTGGGTGCTCAGTGTTGCAATATGTCTGTGACTGATAGCCTAGTGGATGCTTTGGAGATTATATATGAAGCTCTTGGATGCCTCTCACTGGGATGCAAGCCAACAATTTCATACAAGCTCTCAATGGCAACCATCAAGTCCTTGGCTATAAGTTTGGCCTCAGGATGACTGGTCGGGTTTGATTGAGGATGTCATTGGTGCACATGTGAAGAAGTCTAAAGCTGCAAAAGCTGCAACTGTCTCTGTCTCAATCATTGTTCCTGAACAGGTATGGATGTACAATGTATTGCTTTGGTTACTAATGCTGCATGGCCTAGTATCTGGCTTCCTTACTTGCTCACAGCAAAACAACCAGGACGACCACTGGCAAGGGGAGAAAAGCACAGCCTATTTTACTTGACCTTGATAACAACGATCTAAGTGATGTGCAAGAAAATGGTGGGATTGCAGAATGGGAGAAGATGTGCATGGCCCAGCTCAACAAGAAGCTCTCTGAATGTCAAAAATGTGGACCCTGCAAGTTCTGCAAGATCAATCGACATGGTGTCCAAGTTGCCATGACATTTGGACAACGATGATGATACGCACTCAGCCATCCTGAGCTCCGATTTTATATATTTTGCAATTCCTTGCGATTTGATGCAACTTACCACGTGACTATTGCGATCTTCTGCGACTTCGGAGATATTTAGTTATTGCACTTCAAAGTATTTCCTTTGTTCTCTTTGTTCTCTATATTCATTTATCGTTCTCCCTACCTATCCTTTCTTCTATATGCCCTTTATCTCACATATCTCCTTTTAGTATCATCCTTTCATCTCTCTTCCTTTGTCCTGACAGCTTATATACCTGCCTGTATGAGCCACTAGACAGAGAACCCCCAAAGAATCAAGATAGACCATCGTTCCCCCTTCGTCTCAGAGCTTCCCCTTCACCCTAGTTCCATTCTCTTCACATTCCATCATGTTCTCTCACTGTCCGACCCTTCGATCTCACTGCGACTTTTGATTTTATTGCAACTCTTCAATTTTGATCGCACCACTCCAGTTTTGATCGCAGCACTT